>CM077243.1:367500-412500 GCA_039654775.1 Spinibarbus caldwelli
CTCTGTCTCTCTCTCTCTCTCTCTCTCTCTCTGTCTCTCTCTCTGTCTCTCTCTCTCTCTGTCTCTCTCTCTCTCGCTCTGTTCTTTCTTTCCTCTCTCTCTCTCTCTCTGTCTCTGTCTCTCTGTCTCTGTCTCTCTCTCTGTCTCTCTCTCTCTCTCTCTCTCTCTCTGTCTCTCTCTCTCTCTCTCTCTCTCTCTCTCTCTCTCTCTCTCTGTCTCTCTCTGTCTCTGTCTCTCTCTGTCTCTCTCTCTGTCTCTCTCTCTCTCTCTCTCTCTCTCTGTCTCTCTCTGTCTCTGTCTCTCTCTCTCTCTCTCTCTCTCTCTCTCTCTGTCTCTCTCTCTGTCTCTCTCTGTCTCTGTCTCTCTGTCTCTCTCTCTCTCTCTCTCTCTCTCTCTCTCTGTCTCTCTCTCTCTCTGTGTCTCTCTCTCTCTCTCTCTCTCTCTCTCTCTCTCTCTCTCTCTCTCTCTCTGTCTCTCTCTCTCTCTGTGTCTCTCTCTCTCTCTCTCTCTCTCTCTCTCTCTCTCTCTTTCTTTCTTTCCTCTCTTCCTCTCTGCGCTCAGGCATTTCCTCTGGGTGGTTTGCCAGCAGCTACAGGGCATTTATTTCAAGCTCCAGATCTCACAGTGACGTCTGATTCTTTCACAGATCTCAGTCAAACCTCATGATCGCGATCTTTTACTGAGCGCTTGTCTTTCAGAGAACATCTGCAGATCGTGTGTGATGAAGCGTGAAGATCTCTGGCTTATTTTATCGACTCTTCTGCTGTTTCTCTGAATGAAACAAGAGCAGTTTCTTCTTGCTGAGCTTTGACTTTCTCTTCTTTTATTGATTGTATTGCGTCCAGCTTTTCCTCTTTCTGTCTGAAGTGTGGACAGAAATCTCCTGACTAAGAGTTTTAGAACAGAAACACTTTCTTTCCTCTGTTTTATGATCTCTTGACTCTTCTTGTGAGTTCATGAGTATCAGTATCTGCTTCTTCACGTTGACCGGATGATCCTGGATCACTCAATAGTCATTTAGTTTCAGTAAATCCTCTTTGCTGAGTTTTCTGAAAGTTACAGAATGTTTTCATTCTACAACTGAACAGTCAATTGCACATAATTGCGAATAATCATGTAAACTCAATAACTCCTTATATTATGCAGAATGAACTAATGAATTGCAGCAGATGTCCAGTTCCCAGCATGCTTTGCTTTGGACTGCATGAGGAGTACATGTTGAAATGAAGTGTTATTTTATGTGTTTTTGTGGTTGTCAATAAAACTGGTTTGACGGTGTTCAGTGACTAGATCTAGACAAATCTAGAAACTGAGCGAGAAGAGCAAATGCATGCTATTAGAAATACAGAGCTGCAGTTTTAATGATGTTCCTGAGCATAGAAACTGAGCGAGAAGAGCAAATGCATGCTATTAGAAATACAGAGCTGCAGTTTTAATGATGTTCCTGAGCATGTTTATGACAGAGAGTGAAAATGAGGATTGAAAATGATAATTTTTACAAATATTTGAACTTTATTGATTGCTAATTTCTTTAAGCTAAACTCCAAAAATGTATACATTTATAAAAATCTGAAAATGATTTTCATGACTAATATATACACTTCCAATCAAAAGTTTTTAACAGTAAGATTTTTAATGTTTTTAAAGAAGTCACCAAGCCTGCATTTATTTGATCCAAAGTACAGCAAAAACAGTAACATTTTCAAATATTTTTACTATATAAAATAACTGTTTTCTATTTGAATATATTTTAAAATGTAGTTTATTCCTGTGATTTCAAAGCTGAATTTTTAGCATCATTACTCCAGTCACATGATCCTTCAGAAATCATTTTGTACAAGAAACATTTTTATTATTATTAATATCAATATTTAAAATAGTTGAGTAAATTTTTTTAGGATTTTTTGATGAATAGAAAGATCCAGATATCAGCATTTATCTGAAATAAAAAGCTTTTGTAACGTTATACACTATACCATTCAAAAACTTGGGGGGGGGGGGGGAATTATAGAAATTAATACTTTTATTTAGCAAGGATGCTTTAAATTGATCAAAAGTGATGATAAAGACATTTATAATGTTACAAAAGATTTCTATTTCAGATAAATGCTGTTCTTCTGAACTTTCTATTCATCAAAGAAACCTGGAAAAATTCTACTCAGATATTTTCAACATAATAATAATAATAATAAATGTTTCTTGAGCAGCAAAAATCAGCATATTAGACTGATTTCTGAAGGATCATGTGACTGGAGTAATGATGCTGAAAATTCAGCTTTGAAATCACAGGAATAAATGGTTTTAGTGGCGTAGCATCTCAGAAACATCTCTGTCCATTAAGAGCTTTGTGGCCTGCAGATACAGCTGTGTCCAGTGCTTTACTTGAGGCTGTAAATCCACTTCGTGACAGACACAGATGCAGTGATGTATGTGAAGGCCAGTAGTTTGGTCTTTGTGTTTGTGATGTAAGGGCCAGTAGTGGAGGTTTGGTGTTTGTGTTTGTTATTCACGCTCTCTGATTTCTCTTTTCTAAATCTCTGTGGAGTATTTCCACCATTTCTGTTCAGGAAAAAAGCTACAGTTTATTTATAGCAGCTCATGTTGTTATAATATGGTGTCAGTTGTCACAGTTATTATTAAATAGGTTATTTAATGGCTTTTAATGCAACAGTAAATGGATATAGATATAAAACAAAAACTAATGTGCAAAAACATAAAAAAACTAATAAAAATGACAAAAACTTAAAAACTTAAATTTAAAAACTAAAATAAATATGAAAACATAAAATACTAAAGTCATGCTGATTATGACACACAACAAAACTCAGAACAATTCATGAAATGGCAGAAATGTCAAAGATAACATCCAGAAATATCAAACCACTGTTTTAGCCAATTGTAGTTAGAAAAATTGATGTTTATACGTAAAACAATGAGTTGTGACAACAGCCTTATCATATTGTCTGTTTATGATCGTCTGAGAGTGCATCATGTATTCTGATCTGATTTTAATGCTAACAGCCTGTGATGTGGATTTGAGTGTCTGGGATTGTAGGACACAGCATATAAATCCTGTGTGTGTCTCTTGAGGGATAATACTAGAGTGTGTGTGTGTGTGTGTGTGTGTGTGTGTGTGTGTTTTCTGTCATGGTCCAGGATCAGACACTCTGAACTCAATCACCAGCTCTGTGTGTGTGTGTGTGTGTGTGTGTGTGTGTGTGTGTCCTGATCTCAGTGACGCAGGATTCATTCAGCAGATTCATTCAGAGAATTAAACCTTAGTCTGCGACTCCACCATCTGCTGCCCAGGGAAAATATCCTGAAAAACACTTTTTATTTTATTCTTATATTTTATCTTAGTATTCAATTATTTTTTAATTTAATTTAAATGATTTTTTATTTAATTTTAATTTACTTTACTTTTATTTTATATTAATTTAAACTTACTGTATTATTTTGCCTCATTTTATTATTTTGATTTACTGAATTATTTTTAATTTATTATTTTACTTTTTATGATTCTATTAAATTTATTTAATTTACTTTCTATAATGTTATTATTTGACTTCGTTTTATGATTTTATTTTTATTTCATTTTAATTTAGTCTTTAATTGAGTTTCCTTGCATATTCGTCTCTGTTCATACATTATACATGCTTCTGCTGCAGTGCGGCCCAAACTGAACTCTTTTTTGTCATGTAGGACTCTTTCTAGCTTCTCGTACGCTCAGCTTTTCCATTCACAGCTTCTCATGCATCCTGAATATGTTTGTTCTCTTCACGTTTTCTTGTGATTTCTCCCATCATGCTCTCTGGCAGCCGCAAGTTCTTAAATATTCACGAGAAGCTTTTAAACAAGCAGCCGCTTTAGCAGCTCTCAATAATGCAGGGGAAGAGAGCAGACGATAATGGAGCGAAACAAGAACAATGTGTGACGCTGTGGCCGAGAGACAGAGAGACAGACAGAGAGAGAGAGACGTTCCAGTTCATCTCTCTGTTAATAGAAACACATTTCAGGTCATTGAGGGTTTGTACGATACACATGTAGAGCGTCTGCATGAATGGACAGACAGAGCCAAGTCTCAGCTTTCTAATTTTATCACTTATTTAAGAAATTCAAACAATAAATACTGTTTTGTGGCTCTTTTATGTGTTGTGACATATCGATTATAGCATGAAATAAGCATGAATGAACATCAGAAGGTATCTTGGTTCATCAGTTTATGGACACTGAATGTTTTTCTGAGGTAAATGTGATGTTACGTGACATTATTGATCTCATGCTCTTTTATTGACGTCTTTCTGCGGTTGAAACACTGATTGATTGATTACATGAGACATGATTCATTTCAGGAAGATGCTCTGTTTCTTTCAACACCTTCTGATGTTCATTTATGTTTATTTGCTGCTGTAACTGGCAGCGCTGGGCAGAAACTAGTTATAGATAGTTATATAGTTATATAACTATATATATAGTTATATAACAGTAATAATATTACTTTTTGCAGTAACGAGTTGTGTAACTAATTACTAATAAGATTTCAGTAATAATATTAAAGTTACTATCCATAAAACAGCTAGTTACTTAGTTACTTTTGATGCCTCGACCCCTACTGATTTGAAATCCACCAATCCAATAATTCCTAGATTTATTTTCATAATTTTCATGAACACAAGAAGTCACCAGAGCAGCACGCAAGCTTCCAATATGAAAAAGCATACATTCAGAGGATAGAAATATTGTCATTACATTGATTTTGTCAGGAGAAAAGATGATCTGAACACTGATGTGTAAGTTGTGGCATTACTTTACTCTGGCGTTACATCCCTCTGATCCAGATATAAATTGTATAAAATCTTTTTAGAGAATGAAACATTTCCATAGTGGATGAAGAGATGATCGGTTCACATGAGGCTACAGCAATCCGACACAACACTTTAAAGAGTGACAAAACAGTGTTTATTGTTTGAGTTTTATGATAAAATTGACATAATTTGAAAGCTGAGATTTAATCAGTATTGTGAGCTCAGCACTGAAGATGATGATGATGATGATGATGATGATGGTGGTGGTGGTGTGGTTTGAGTGAAGCAGTGACTCAGATCTTCTTTCCTCTGTCAGAGACTGAAGCAGCAGCAGAAAGTGGGTCAGAGAGAGAGAGACAGACAGATGTTGACATCTCTGGAAATGGTTTTGTGTGGAATGAGCTCTGGGTGGAGAGACGGATTCCTCCTGTGTGTGTGTGTGTGTGTGTGTGTGTTCAGTAATTCAGAGCAGCTGTAATACAGGAAGAGGAAATGCCTGTGAGTCTCATTTCACCAGCACTGGATCTCATCACAGAAACACACACATACACACACACACACACACACACACACACACACACACACGTCCGTTGTAGTACTAAATCTTGTTGTGATATTTACATGTCTGAGTGTGAACGCCTGAGAAACTCTACAGAATTAAAACAAAGTGCAAAGAGTAAACGAGTGATTGTCTGTCTCAGGCTGTGCAGTCTGACGCTGAAGAGGCTGATCGTGCTGAAGGAGCTGGATAAGGATTTGAACTCTGTGCTCATCGCTGTGAAGATTCAGGTCAGACTCCTGAGATCCATCACAGCCTCAGAAACATCTTAATATAAACCACTCAATGACTCGAGTGTTTATATCCAAGACAAACCTTCTGTCTAGAGGCAGATGTGCACCTTCTGTTGTTATAAAGATCAATAAAATCTTACACATTATGTCAGTTTAATGTTGTGTATGTCTATTTTACTGTTATCTTTTAGATTATTAATGAACATTATATTAATATAACTAAATTAAATAATTTAAATACAACAATATGGTGGATTATGGTGGATGTTTAGTATGGTGATACACTACCAGTCAAAAGTTTTTGAACAGTAAGATTTTTAATGTTTTTAAAGAAGTCTCTTCTGTTTATTTTAAATAGTAAAAATATTTCAAAATGTTACTGTTTTTGCTGTACTTTGGATCAAATAAATGCAGATTTTGTGAGCAGAAGAGACTTTTTAAAAAACATTAAAAATCTTACTGTTAAAAAACTTTGAATGGTAGTGTATATATATTATCGTGTGTGTGTGTGTGTGTGTGTGTGTGTGTGTGCAGGGCTCCAAACGAGTGTTGCGATCAAATGAGTACGTTCTTCCTCCCAGCGGCCTGATGGAGACGGAGTTGGAGCTCACCTTCTCTCTGCAGGTACAAACCGACTCCAGTCGAAATGACTCTCTTGATTCAGTGAATGATTCATCAGTGATATTATTCTGCAGAAAAACCCACAAAATCACACATTAATGATCATTCTGTCATCATTTATTCTCCCACAAAAGATGAGAAATGAGAAATGTCTCAATGTTGTTTGAATCCCAATGTTCTTCAGAATGTCTTCTTTTACAAAAGAGAGTCGTACAGGTTTGAAACGACAGTGAATGATGACAGGGTGAACTATCCCTTTAAATATATTTTTTTCCAGTATCCTCACTTTCTGAAGAGAGACGCCAACCGTCTGCAGATAATGCTGCAGAGAAGAAAACGCTATAAAAACAGAACCATTCTGGGCTACAAGACGCTCGCGGTCGGAGTCATCAACATGGCTGAGGTAAAACCCGTTCACAACAAAAACAATAATCATAACAATAACTATACTAGCATTCACACCAGCGGACGATAATATTCTGTTTATTAAAAGCACTGCAGTTTTATCGTCTGAAGTCTGTGAAGTCAGATGGATTGTGATGTTCTTAGTGAATGTGAGCTGTCTGTTGAGGTCTTCAGTCTCACACTTGCTGACTCCAGTGCTTTTGTTTTGTTTTTACTCAAATGCTTCAGTATGAAATCAATAAATAAAACCTTTTTCTTCCCCAAAACATGTTGTTTAGATTTATCATTAGTAAGCAAGTTAATATTTTATGAACAAGAGTGAGCTAGTGCAGTGTAATACTTTTACAAACACTTTTTTAGAAGATGCAAAATATCATTTATCACCAGTGTTGGGGAAAGTTACTTTTAAAAGTAATGCATTACAATATTGCGTCACTCCCTGAAAAAGTAACTGTCACGATCGCCGAGTGCGAGTGCCCATGAACTCCCATTAGAGGGCACTTCGTCCAGGACTCTTGCCATTTGTTTCTGGACTCTATTTCCCATGTTTCCCTCATGTGATCATGTCATGTGCTACCCGTCTGTGTCTTATGTTCTGATTGGTTCCCTGGTTGCATGTGTCTTGTTCTCATTGGTTGGTTTTGTCATGTGTTCTCCTGGTCTGGTATAAAAGATGCTCTCACCCACTCTTGGGGCTGATTATTGAATAGCAATTTCCATGTTCCTAGTTTCCGTGTTTCCTTGTTTCACTGAGTTTTGACCCTGGACTGTTCCTAGTTTCTTGATCTATTGCCGCCTGCCCTGACCCTCGCCTGTTTATTGGAATACTCTTTTGCCTCTGCCTGGATTGTACTGTTTGCTGGTGTTTGACCCTGCCTGTTTTGACCACATGTGTAGATAAAGCTTTTGCATTTGGATCCACCAACTCCGTTGTCACACTCCCCACGTTACAGAAAGTAATTGCGTTACTTAGTTACTTTTTTGGAAAGTAATGCATTTAATGTTTTTTTTTTTAATGTTACTTTTTCTCATCTGGGCTGGGCTTGCTTGTTTGTTCTTAATAATAAAAAAAAAAATCTATTTCTGGCAAATGTAAAAGCCCTTTCATGCCAAAAGTGAAATGAATAAGCCTCGGGCTGAAGGAAATGTAAATTCATATCTGTACAGCAGAGAAGAAAGTTCAACACTCTTCAGCAATAAAGAAAAAAATGTGTTATGTTTATCTAAAGTCATTTTTGCTGACTAGTTTGGTTGAATTGGATCATTGAAGGTCAGCAGCAAAGACATTGGTTTAAAAAATGGGATTAAATACATAAAGGATATTTATGTTAATTAACATATTTAATTATTGCAGGTTTGCGTCATATTCTGAGTTTGATTCTGATTTCACTGTTTTTATTGATTTTGAGGAACACTGAATGTGTTTTTTGTGCAGGTGAGATGAGTAAATAATGTTGATATTTAGTCTAGAACTACAGTAAGATCATGTTCACACACAACGCTCTGCACTTACTCCTGATTTCTCTCAACATGGCAACACCAGAGCTGTCAGTCAATACATGAGAAACACAGTAACTGCTGTGACTTATTTGAAAAAGTAACTCAGATATTTTCTTGTAAATTAAAAAGTAATGTGTTACTTTACTAGTTACTTGAAAAAGTAATCTGACGACATAACTTGTGTTACTTGTAATGTGTTACTCCCAACACTGTTTATCACATATCCAGAAAATATTAATGATTTTTTGTCTATATTGCACACACTTGTCTATATTTGTAAATCTATGCCTGTCTTTATTTTGTCTGTATTGCACACACACCTGAATGTGATTCCTCTCCATTTATAAAAGGACATTTATGTAATATGGCTCCTGATGACTTACTGAAGTATCAGCTCACGTCTGTCCCGCTGCAGGACGACACACACTGAACTTCAGAGGTTTCAGCACTCTAGTACTAATGATGACTGACTTAGTAAACAGCACTAACAAGTGATTATCTGTGATAATCATATAATTATTACTCTCCTCTTCTAAATATATCTAAACATATCTTGTATATGTATGTAAATAAATAAATATATATATAGTCTGTCTGGAATGACATGAAGAAACAGAACAAACTGAGACAGACTAAATCCAGAAGAACTGATGCTTCAAGAAACCTACCTGCAAAGCTCCTGAAAAACTCTGCTCAAGTGCACCGAGAGCAAAAGCTGCTTTAAACACAAAGGATGCTCACACCAAATGTTGATTTAATTTAGTTCATAGAAGTTAATTGATAAAGAAAATCTATTTTTGACAGTATCCTAATTTTACAGCATTTTTACACAAGTGCCTAAAGCTTTTAACAGCACTGTAGCTTTGCAGGTAGGTTTCTTGAAGCATCAGTTCTTCTGGATTTAGTCTGTCTCAGTTTGTTCTGTTTCTTCATGTCACTCCAGACAGACTGATGATGATCAGATCAGATCTCAAAAATCTCACTGCATTATTACAATTAATGGCTAAATGAATGTTTGGAAATGTAAACTGATATTTCCTACTGACACTCTACAGCAAAAGATAGAAATAACTGACTTAAAACCATTTTTTAGCTGGTCAGAATACTAGTGTTCTAAAACTTTTGCACAGTACTGTATATTTCTAAATGGTGCAGTAAATCAGATCAGAGTTTGGGATGTTGGTTCAGTGACTGACCGCAGGTGTTTGATCAGGTGCTGCAGTATCCCACAGACGGAGGACAGATTCTGGGGCTCCACAGCAGCATGAAGGACGCTCCAGCTCGCGTCGCTGAGATTAGTGTGTTCTCACTGTCCAGTCAACCCATTGACCACGAGTACAGCAGCGGACGGACAGGAGCCAAGACCAAAGCCTCAGGTACAGATAAACACAAACACACAGAGACACGCACACACACACACACGCTTACACACACACACATACACACTTGTTTCGCTATCCTTGTGGGGACATTCATAGGCGTAATGGTTTTTCTACTGTACAGACCGTATATTCTATTGCCCTACACCAACTCTACACCTAAACTTAGCCCTCACAGGAGACTTTCTGCATTTTTAGATTTTCAAAAAACTTCATTCTGTGTGATTTATAAGCTTCTTTACCCGTGGAGACCTCAATTTAGGACCCCACCGTGACACGAGTCCCCATGAGTCTGTGTGTATTCAGGTTTAAGTCCCCACCTGACACACACACACACACACACTCTCACACACACACACACACACACACACACAAACACACACTAACTGTGTGCGATGTGCTGATCTGTTTCATCTGTCTCTATTAATATCACACGACGTCAGGCGTCTGGATCAGAACACAGTGTTCATCGCTATTTTACATCACTGAGGGTCGAGTTACAGGTGTGTGACCTTTGACCTGTGTGTGTGTTTCTCAGATCGGTCTCCTGACATGGATAATTACTCTGAGGATGATGATGACAGTTATTCATCAGAGCAGGAGGGCAGTGATGATGCTGGACACGCACAGGTGAGACGCACTGAAGACTGATTCATAAAAACAAACATATGCAGTGCCTACTTACAGTTGAGGTCAAAAGTTTACTGTCTGCAAAATGTTAATTATCTTACCAAAATAAGAGGGATCATACAAAATACATGTTATTTGTTTATTTAATACTGACCTGAATAAGATATTTCACATAAAAGATATTTACATGTAGTCCACAATATGGGTGAAAACTTTTTGAATTTGAAGATTTCACTTATTTTGTCTTCTGGGAAACATGTAAGTATCTTCTGTAGTTTCTGAAGGGCTGTACTAAAAAATATGATATTTAGGCAAAATAAGAAAAATGTACACATCTTCATTCTGTTCAAAAGTTTCTCTTGTGAACTATATGTAAACGTCTTTTATGTGAAATATCAGGTCAGTTCTAAATAAAAATTACATGCATTTTGTATGATCCCTCTAATTTTGGTAAAATAATTAATATTTTGCAGATTCTGCAAGGTGTATGTAAACTTTTGACTTCAACTGTACATTTAACACATCCGGCCCCTTCACATTCACATTCCCTTGCATATTTGTATCTGTATATGGATTATTTTGTACATATGTACACATACGCCAAGACAGATCTGTTGAGTGTTTGTAATCATTTTTGGCAGTAAATCTCATTCTGATTCTGATTTCCACTTCTTGTGTCATAGGATTTGTACGATGAAGATGACGACATACAAAAGCCAAAAAAACCCAGACGGAAAATGATTCGATCGGTCTCAATAACACGAGTGAGTCTGTCTGCCATTCTGTCTGTATGGCAATAGTACAGACATTCATTCATTCATCCATGTTTATTTTGTGTAACACTTACAGGTTGTTTCACAGCAGTTTTACAGGATATAATGTTTCAATGATGTAATGTGATTCAGTCCTCAGCACCAGGAGATGGATGATCATGACTGTCTCATGTTATTTCAGTCATTTGAAGCGTCTGTCCAGTGTTATGGGATCAGAAGAGATTCTCAGTGTGCTTATGGGAACAGAAGTCTTTGTGTTCGGTGTAGTGATTCTGACTAATGGTCTCTTCTGGTGTTCACAGCAACCCAACTTCAAGCAGAAGTTTGTGGCCTTACTGAAGAGATTTAAAATCACAGATGAGGTGAGTCTGTGCATGACAGAGGAGACGAATGATTGCAAGGAATTCAAGCCATTTATTTGCTGCCCTGATTTGAGATTCTGTAACCTTTGAGATCCTGTATTTACATGTGCATTACATGTATTCAAAGAAGACTTCAGCTTATGGAGAACTGGAGAAAGCCTTTGCAAGCTATAGCAAGCAGATTTGACTTCTGAATTGACATCTGAAAAGAAAGCTGCCAAAGAGGAGCTTTTTTAGAAGATGTTTAGTAAATATTCAGTCTCCTCCACTGACCAGTTTGTGAGAAAAAAACATATGCACATTCGTAAGATATAAAATGATATAAAATGTATGTAAAGATACATATCTCAACACTGTTCATGTGCACAAAGAATAGTTGAATCCGACTGAGAAAATAGTCTGATTCAAGCATGTACATTCTTTGTTTTTCCTTAATCATTTACATGAAGGCTTTTAAGTCTGATTGAGCCATCAGTCCAATTACTAACAGGTTATTTGTGACCCTGGAGCACAAAAGCAGTCATAAGTAGCACAGGTATATTTGTAGCAATAGCCAACAATACATTGTATGGGTCAAAATTATCCATTTTTCTTTTATGCCAAAAATCATTAGGATATTAAGATCATGTTTCATGAAGATATTTTGTAAATTTCCTACCTTAAATATATCAAAACTTAATTATTGATTAGTAATATGCATTGCTAAGAACTTCATTTGGACAACTTTAAAGGTGATTTTCTCAATATTTAGATTTTTTTGCACCCTCAGATTCCAGATTTTCAAATAGTTGTATCTCAGCCAGATATTGTCCAAACCATACATCAATAGAAAGATTATTTATTCAGCTTCAGATGATGTATAAATCCCAATTTCAAAAAATTGACCCTTATGATTGGTTTTGTGGTCCAGGGTCACATATAGGTGCATGTAAATGTATCTGCTGTTTGGTTTTCTGAATTTTCTGATGTGTTGATGTGTTCAGGTTCTGGACTCAGACCCAGTGGATCAGACGCAGGAGGCTGAGGAAGATCTGGATCTGCTATATGACAGTCTGGAGGGTTATAATCAGAGCGACAGCGGCCCGGAGCTGGAGGACAACGAGAGCGTCCTGAGCACACCGAAACCCAAACTCAAGTATGAGAGTCCTGTCTGCCGATGGTCTGAGTTTGTTCAGCTTCATTTGTTCAAATAATCAACCATATGGTTAAATATCAGCAGCTGGACATGAGCTCTAGAGAAGCCGAATGAGCTGGTGTGTGTGTGTGTGTGTGTGTGTGTGTGTGTGTGTGTGTGTGTGTGTGTGTGTGTTTCAGGCCGTTTTTTGAGGGCATGTCTCACTCCAGTTCTCAAACAGAGATCGGAAGCGTTCACAGTCACAATTACCACCGAGACGCAACGTCCAACATGGTGAGATACACACACACACATACACACACACACACACACACACACACACACATCAGATAATTATAATGACTGAATATTTTTACAGTTTATTAAGAAAGCACATTTCTGATTCAACTTGTGCATCCCAGAAGACAATTACAGCAGCAAATAACAGGCATATATTAAAACATAAAACTAAAATAAGACTTTTCCAAAAGCTCAGATGTAGAAATGAGTCTTTAAGGCAAGGCAAGGCAAGGCAAGGCAAGTTTATTTCATACACAATGGTAATTCAAAGTGCTTTATATAAAAGGAATTAAAATAATAATAAAAAATAATCACGCATTTGTAAGTTGCTTTGGATAAAAGTTTCTGCTAAATGACTAAATGTAAATGTAATCACAGCAATAAAAACAAGGAATTTAATAAAAAAAAATGTATTTTTTTGGACAACTTTAAAGGTGTAAAAAAATGTATTTTAAAAAAAAAAAAAGATTTAAAAATTGATTTATAATTAATTAAAACAGTTAAGAGTAAAAATGATTATACATAATTATATGATTATACATTGTACATTAAAGGTCGGATCAGAGTGAATCTGAGCGGTAGGTTATTCCTCACTCTTAATTTAGCAGACGTCTCTCACCAGTGAATAAACACGAGCTGATGTTCATCAGATGTTAATCTGAGGGTGTGGGCATTCGGGATGTTTGGGGGTTTATGGGTAATTTTAGGGCCTGACATCAGATCTGTGAGTACCTGATCCGTCTCTGGAGTCACAAACATCTGAGAGGGAGACGCGCCTCAAACGGCTCATACAAACTAACGTTTGGAAATATGGACTGAAGAAAACAGGAGAGTTCAGCAGTGCAGCGTTTACACTCACATCCCATCATCATCCACCACATCATGATCTATTACTCTAGTTTGAAGTAATAATGGACCAATACTCATGCTTTAGAGAGAATCCACAATGGACCTGATGAGTACCAGTACTAATTAACCCTTGTGTCAGTTTCAAAATCTAACAACATTTAATATAAATTCATCTAATGCTTGATACTGTATCTGTGCAGTGTTGGGGAGCAACTAGTTACATGTAAAGGAATTATGTAATTTAATTACAAAATAAATGTAACTAATCTGTCACAGTTACTGAGAAAAAATGTGTAATTAAATTATAGTTACATCTGAATAATTTCACACATATACAGATTTGACTGATTTCTTTCCCAAATTGCATTGACTGCTCTAAAATATGAGACACCAATGTCTCAGGAGTTTAGGACACAGAATATGATACATGCTTATATAATAACTGTTTTATTATTTCCTATTTGAGTTTATGTATATGCTTTATTTTTTTTTAAGATTAACTGTTTTTTCCAAAGTATTGTTAGATGTCAGTGTTTCTCGTCATAGCTATACAAAGATTTGATCTCAAAAACAGTATCATAGCTAATAAACTATTTCTTGTTATGATTTTAAATCTGTATTTAACCTGAGAATGATCTCAACGTAAAAAGAGTTGCTAAAGTCTGATTTTGTGGTGGCTGTGCTTTCAAATTAAATTGTTATAATCTTAATTCAGGTGATGAAGGATTTTGAAAATCTGACAGTAATCAGTGTTGAGTACTACTGTAAGGTTAACCCTGCCTGCTTTACATGTTTCAGAATGAGTAACAGTTGAAAACATTCTTTATAAATTTAGAAAAGTAATCAAATGTAATCAGTTACATTAATAAAGTAATTAAAATAGCTACACTACTTATTACGTTTTAAATAGGGTAACTTGTAATCTGTAACCTATTACATTTCCAAAGTAACCTTCCCAACATCTGTGCCATCTGTGTCAAGCCGGGATGAAATGAAAATTCACACTGTCCATATTCTAAATGCAATTTATAGACATTATTGTAAATGATTCATCTGCAAATGTTTTTTAACCCTTAATCGGTCCTTGGGGTCTAAATTTACCGTTTAAGGTCCTCGGGGTCAGATTGACCCCACATTGAAAATGAATGCGAAAAGTGAAAAAAAAGATTTGTTTTTGTTTCATTCGTCAAAAAAAAGTAGTAAACCCAGTATAAATCTGAAAAGTTTTACATTTTTATAAAGGCCTGTATCTAGAGCACAAATGCAAATTGGAACAAACATTCTATCTCATGCGCACACACACAAACACACACACACACACACACACACACACACACACACATGTGTGTGACTGCAATAGAGTAAATCTGAACATTTCCACTCATAAATGAAGGACTGGTACTAGAGCACAAATGCAATGTGGAACAAGCATGTTCACTCACACACACACAGACACACACACACACACACACACACACACACACACACACTTACACACACACACACACACACACACACAGAGGTATGACATAGGTGTCCAGTGCATATTTTAGATTTTGGCAAATAAAATGCACAGAACATAAATGCATAACAATGTGAAGGGGTAGACATAACACAGACACACACACACACACACACTCACATGCACACACACACTCACACACTAACACATGGACACACACACTCACACACTAACGCATGCACACACACACACACACACACTCACAGACTCACACGCACACACACACACACACACACACACACACACACTCACAGACTCACATGCACACACACACACACACACACACACGTCAGTCAGTGCAGTTGTCTTCCTGTGCAGGCTGCTGAGTTCCTGTCAGTGGATCTCTGTAAGACGGGCAGCTTGCGGCAGCAGGAGGACAGCAGTATGGACACCAGCAGAGGGGTGAGAGCTCAAACACACACCTGTGCTCACCTGCATAGCTTTAGCTCTGGATTCTGATTGACTGACAGGAGTTTGTGTTCCTTTATTTTTAGCAGAACATTGTACAAAAGAAATTCTCCTTTTTGTCTTTTTCTACCCACTCCTGTCCATTTCCAACTTAACAGTCCCAGTGCTGAGAAAATAGTAATAATACTAATAAATATTCATGTAACAATGAAATTGAACTGTAAGAGTTAAAGTCACTTCAAATACATTCTCATAATGCATTCTTATGAAAATAGATGTAGTCAAACCAAAAAAAAAATTTATTTATTTTTTTTCTAGTGGGTGCAGGACACTATAGTTGATTTATGTAAGTGAGGATAGCAAAATAAAGTAAACTGTGACATATTATACCCAAAAATTCTTCATACAGTGGACTACCAGTAAAACTAATAAATATTTGGAATCAGAAATTATTCAGACACTTTGACCTGACCATATTTTGCTGAAGTGTTTTTTCTTTAATTGCTAATGCGACCTTTTTACACCACAGACTGAACAAAATTGAGCATTGCTTGGTAATTGGTCAACAAAGTATTGATAGTTGTGTAAATATTGATATACTAGCAGTTGAATTTTTGGTTGATTGTAATCCATTACATACCTTTCTATCAAAGTTATCTGACATTATCAAGATGAATTTGTTCTGACACAGTTTAACTCTTGAGTTCTTGTCATATTTTATTACCATTTTCTAAACTATAACAAACTGTGAGAAAAGTTGAAAGTGTCTGAATAAATTTTGGTTTGACTGTAAAGGTTCCCACATATTTCCCACAAGTTTCCAATTTACCTGATATGAGAATATTTAATTTTTAATTCTGTTTTTAGAGACATCGTTACTCTACTAAGCCATGATGAAGATGGTTTGGGTGACTTCCACTCACAGTTTTCTCCTGAAAGCGAAAGCTTGTTTTCTGTTTTTAGTTATTTAAATATTGTTTCCTCTTGTCTTGGGTCAGCATGAATCCTTAAAAGTTTAATTTGAAATATTCAGAAACCAGAACTCTCTCGGTGTGAACATGAGCAGAACGTGTTAGATCTGCAATGATCGTGTGTTTCTCATCTCTGGGTTCAGTTTGTTTAGCTGATCTTGATCTTACTATAATGAATGTGAATTCTCAGCGGAATCAGATCAGTTCCTTTCACTCTGACCCATATTTTGGATAAACATAATTAAGTTGTATATTTTGTTATCAAATGAAGCCTGCTGACAGTGGTTCGGGTGGAGATGATCTGATCTGAGGTCTGCAGTGAAGCGGTCATCTCTCTCTCTCTCCATCTGTCTCTAATTGAGCTCCACCCTGCATGCCGTCTCTGCTGCCCTTTCCCACCCTGTGAGTTTCCTACATTATTCAGGCGAGAGGAAATGAGCCGCCTGCCCGCTGTGACCTGTGACCTTTACTTCTGACGCAGACGCAGCTCAGTGATGTTTCATTCAGACCCAAACCCCTGGAACAACATGAGCTATTCATCTAAACATTAATATTCTCCCATCATTTACTCAACCTATATACTGTATGTGACCCTGGAACACAAAACCAGTCATAAGGGTCAGTTTTTTTAAATGGAGCTGAATAAATAATCTTTCCATTGATGTATGGTTTGTTAGGATAGAACAATATTTGTCTGAGATACAACTATTTGAAAATCTGGAATCTGAGGGTGCAAAAAAATCTAAATATTGAGAAAATCACCTTTAAAGCTGTTCAAATGAAGTTCTTAGCAATGCAAATTACTAATCAATAATTAAGTTTTGATATATTTACGGTAGGAAATTTACAAAATAACTTCATGGAACATGATCTTTACTTAATATCCTAATGATTTTTGGCATAAAAGAAAAATGGATAATTTTGACCCATACAATGTATTTTTGGCTATTGCTACAAATATACCTGTGCTACTTTTGTGCTCCAGGGACACAAATATATATTTTTATGTTTCTGACAGAAGTCTTATCTGCTCACCAAGGCTGCATTTATTTGATCAAAATGCTGTAAAAACAGTGAATTATTATTATAATGTAAAACAGCTGTTTTCTATGTGAATATCTGTTAAACTGTAATTTATTTCTGTGATCAAAGCTGAATTTTCAGCATCATTACTCCAGTCTTCAGTGTCACATGATCCTTCAGAAATCATTCTAATATGCTGATTTGCTGCTCAAGAAACATTTCTGATTATTATCAATGTTGAAAACAGTTGTGCTGCACAATATTTTTGTGGAAACTGTGATACATTTTATTTTTCAGGATTCACAGATGAATAGAAATTTCAAAAGAACAGCATTTATTTGAAATAGAAATCTTTTGTAACATTATAAATGTATCTGCTGTCACTTTGGATCAAATTGCATCCTTGATGAATAAAAGTATTAATTTCTTCTTTTTTACTCACTGCAAATCTTTGAATGGTATTGCATCACACAGTTTACACAAAATTTGACATGTTTAAATGACACAATGTCAAATATTGTTTATGCAAGCTATTCCTTCACAAAATGATTTGAATATGATAGCTTCGTTTATTCGTCTCTCACTGTGTTTCTGCAGGAGGTGGATGCAGAGCATCATGGGATAGTAATGGCAGATGTGTCAGAGCCCATTAGCGATCGACTGAACAGCTCCGGTGGGAAACTCTGCAAGACTGAGTCCCAGAATCACAGCAGTCCCAGGTTCACATTCACACGCTCATATCAGTCTGTTTCTGGTGATCCTGGAGTGTTTTTCATCGTGACCGTCCGTGGTTTGACGTTTATGAGCGGCGGTCTTTGTGAAAGTGAAATAGGGCTGTAAGACGATTAGTCACAATTAATCGATTCAATATATGTGACCCTATCAAAACTTAATTTTTGATTAGTAATATGCATTGCTAAGAACTTAATTTGGACAACTTTAAAGGACCTCAGATTCCAGATTTATTCAAATAGTTGTATCTCGTCCAAATATTGTCCTATCCTAACAAACCATGCATCAATGGAAAGATGATTTATTCAGCTTTCAGATGATATAGAAATATAAATGTAAAAAAAATTACCCTTATGACTGGTTTTGTGGTCCAGGGTTACATATATGTATATATTTAAAAAAATATTTGTATGTATTTGTATGTAAATACTTGTATATAGTTAATATTTTATATAAATATAAATATTTTACATATGAATCTAACACATTTTTCCTTAATTTATACATATGTGTGTGTGTATTTATATATACATAATAAATATACACAGCACACACACATGTAGTATGTAAACAAATTTTTATTTTGAATCGATTAATCGTGACTAATCATTTTGCGGCCCTAAAGTGAAATGACCTGCTGTGCTTATGTCCTCCAGTAAAGTGGAGAGCAGGGTCCAGCGGCGGACTCGCAGCACATCCATGAAGGACAGACAGAACTCGCGAGCTCAGAGTGACCGCACCGCCAGCGTGGACAGCGAGTATTCGCCCGACAGCCGCTTCAGTGCACAGGTGCCGCAGAATCAAAGTCATTTTATTCTGATTTCATGCTGGCAGTGGAACATTTACCACAGGCTCACTGCTGAAATACTTCAGTCACATCATACATCTGATGCTTTTATTGTGTGAATCGTTTGTATGTGTATATGTAGAGAAAGAGTTTAGTTTTGTGTGTGAATCACATGTGTGTGTTTGTGTTGTTCAGGTGCCCAGGAAATCAGTGTATGACCAGCTGAATCAGATCCTGATCTCAGACGAGAGACTCCCTAATAACATCATCCTCATCAACACGGTGGACTGGCAGGGCCAGGTGTGTGTGTGTGTGTGTGTGTGTGTGTGTGTGTGTGCGAGTGAGTGTGTGTGTGTGAGTGAGTGAGTGTGTGTGTGTGAGTGAGTGAGTGAGTGAGTGTGTGTGTGTGAGTGAGTGAGTGTGAGTGAGTGTGTGTGTGTGTGAGCGTGCGTGCGTGCGTGCGTGCGTGTGTGAGTGTGTGTGTGTGTGTGTGCGAGTGTGTGTGTGTGTGTGTGTGAGTGTGTGTATGCAATATGAACTAGTGGAATATGGAATATTAAGCTGCAAAAATACCTTTTAAATATGAGTCGATTCATTTGCTACACACATACTGAAGCGCACCTCAATATATGAGTACATGAGCACATGAACATAATCTATAGAACTGCTCTGAGAGTCACTTCATCAGCATTTTACAGTTTCTTTTGAGTAAAACTATCATCTTATTATATAAACAGAAACTTAAAGGTCTTAACAGCAACCTGTCAAAATAAAAGATTGGTTAGTTAATGTCATGTAATGATAGTACTACTACTGCTAATAAAATTATAATTAAAACATTATTTTTGAGGAATATTTACTAGAATTTATTTACCAGAAAAATGTAAATGTAAATACACAACACAGTATTTCTGAAAAAAAAAGAGATTATTTATTTATTTATTTTACAAAATCAATTATTTAGAGGTGCTTTTAATTATTCAAATTTAATGAAACCATTAAACGGCTTAAAATGTAATTTTTGTTAGACTTTTAATAAATTGCTGTTAAATTGTGTAAGTTTCAACTAATTTTTCAATGAATTAGACATGCTTTTTGATTAATAAAATTTAAGGTAACCATTAAAACAGAGTCTAGAAAAATTTAAAAAAAGAATCGAGAAAAATTAAAATGGAAAAAAAAAAAAAAGATTTTTTTCATCACTTTGGATAAAATCATCTGCCAAATGCAGAAATGTAAAGGTTGTAATTCTGCATAGTGATTACATTATTTTATTATTTTTCATTCATGTCCGTAAATCAATATACAGATGCATCTGTGTTTATGATCATTAATTTTTATATTTGTAAATCACTCTCAGCTCAGAAAAAGCTTCTTCTTTTGTTTCTCACATTGACCTCATAGTGTCTCATCATCATTGCAATTTAGACATATTTATCAGAGAATTATGATGATCACAGGCATATTTCAGATGTCTTTGTGCTGGATCATGTTTAATATTGTTATGTTGTTGTTGTTGCTCAGTATGTGGCGGAGGTCCTGCAGAAACACGCTCAGCCCATCGTATCGACCTGCTCCAGCGCTGATGTCCAGGCCGCATTTAACACCATTGTCACGCGCATTCAGAGATTGTGAGTGATCACACACACACACACACACACACACACACACACACACTTGTTTCTCTATCCTTGTGGGGACATTCATAGGCGTAATGGTTTTTCTACTGTACAGACCGTATATTCTATTGCCCTACACCAACCCTACACCTAAACTTAGCCCTCACAGGAGACTTTCTGCATTTTTAGATTTTCAAAAAACTTCATTCTGTGTGATTTATAAGCTTCTTTACCCGTGGAGACCTCAATTTAGATCCCCACCGTGACACGAGTCCCCATGAGTCTGTGTGTATTCAGGTTTAAGTCCCCACCGGGATATAAAAACAGGTACACACACATTCACACATATCTATAAATACTGTCTTTGTAAGCGTCTCTGATCGTTGCAGCAGTTCATTATGATTCGTCTCTTGAGCGTCTGCAGCTGTCAGTGTGATTTGAACCGTCAGCCAATCAGAATCCATCCTGCTTTAAAGAGCTCGAGCTCGACAAAAGTGCAGTGCGCTTATAATAATCATAATCTTATCATCCACTGGTCTGCACACTAATATAGCTATCATTATAGATGAATGTATCTATATACACTACCAGTCAAAAGGTTTTGAACAGTAAGATTTTGAATGTTTTTAAAGTAGTTTCTTCTGTTCACCAAACCTGCATTTATTTGATCCAAAGTACAGCAAAAACAGTAACATTTTGAAATATTTTTTACTATTTAAAATAACTGTTTTCTATTTGAATATATTTTATAATGTAATTTATTCCTGTGATTTCAAAGCTGAATTTTTAGCATCATTACTCCAGTCACATGATCCTTCAGAAATCATTCTAATATTCTGATTTGCTGCTCAATAAACATTTATTATTATTATTATTATTATTATTATTATTATTATTATTAACAGTTGAGTACTTTTTTTCAGGATTCTTTGATGAATAGAAAGATCCAAAGATTAACATTTATCTGAAATAAAAAGCTTTTGTAACATTACACACTATACCATTCAAAAACTTGGAGTCTGTATTATTTTTGGGGGAAATTATAGAAATGAATAATTTTATTTAGCAAGGATGCTTTAAATTGATCAAAATTGATGATAAAGACATTTATAATGTTACAAAAGATTTCTATTTCAGATAAATGTTAATCTTTGGATCTTTCTATTCATCAAAGAAACCTGAAAAAATTCTACTCAGCTGTTTTCAACATAATAATAATAAACATAATAATAATAGTAATAATAATAATAATAATAATAAATGGTTTTTGAGCAGCAAATCAGAATATTAGAATGATTTCTGAAGGATCATGTGACTGGAGTAATGATGCTGAAAATACAGCTTTGATCACAGAAATAAATTACATTTTAAAATATATTCAAATAGAAAACAGTTATTTTAAATAGTAAAAAATATTTCAGAATGTTACTGTTTTTGCTATACTTTGGATCAAATAAATGCAGGATTGGTGAGCAGAAGAGACTTTAAAACGTTAAAAATCTTACTGTTCAAAAACTTTTGATTGGTAGTGTAGCTACAATGTTCATAGTTACAGTTATGGTGATTATAGTCAGCTGAGTATTTGAGCGTGTCCTGTGACTCCTCCCACAGCTGTAACTGTAACGCTCAGACTCCGCCCACAGTAAAGGTGGCAGTGGCAGGTGATCAGAGATATCTCAGTACAGTGCTGCGCTTCTTCGTTGAGCAGCTGGCCAACAAGACGCCTGATTGGCTGAGCTACATCCGCTTCCTCATCATCCCCATCGGTGAGTCCATCAGCTCATAAAGCTGCTTTATTATGTGTCCAGTAAACTCCAATGTTACTCAACCCTAAACAGAACCACTAAATTCACCAATTACTCATTAATTAAAATGATAAATCCTCTCCAAATACAGATTAAGAGATTAAATAGAGAGAGGAAGACATAGACAAAGATGGACAGAGCAAGAGCAGAAGATCTGTAGACACTGTGATCTACAGCAAATAGAGGATGATTTGTACTAAATATTACAATGTGAGGGATACATTTCTCTCCAGGTTTGAAGCACTGGTTCCATCATTTACTGAATTTACTGATACTGAGAAAATGCCCTTCATACTTGGAGAAGATGTCAACACAGCTACACTAGCTGCAAAATTTGTTAGCCATTCACAATGATAGATGTTAAACATGGTTAACTTGGTTCTTTTTATAATGTTTCTTTCTTATATATGTTATATGTTAATGATATTCTTATATATATATATGTTAATGATTTGGCAACATTAGCTGCATCCCAAATCGTAGGCTACATCCTCCGAAGGCTGCATTTGAAGGGTGATTGCGTCACCGCGGCGTGATGAAAGCTGCCGTGATTCGAATGCGACTTCAGATGCAGCCTCCCTTTCACGAGCAAATGAAGAATACATCAGATGGACGCTTCGCAGCCTATCCTATCCTGGAATTCACAGCGCGCCGGCGATGACAGGGCTTTTATTCAAACAAAATAGTGGTGATGGTTATGTGGCGGCCGACGAATACACTTATAAATGTAAGTATTGTGTTTTAATTTACTCAAATAGCTAGCGAAACAAATGTTAAATGTTAGGTCTTAAAAAATGTGAACTTAAACTAACAATACCACTGCACAGATTCATTTGTTAGGTGGTCTGAGGCATAAGTTCTTGTATTTATTAAATTGAGGGCTGAATATGATAATTCCTTTACTGGGGATAAAAACTCTGCCAGTCCACAACAATAAGACAAGAAGTAGATAAGGCTACTTAATAATTAGATAAGTCTTTCACTTGCATTTTTATTTATTTATTTTTATTGTAGTGCCGTCGTGCTAGATATGCCCACAAATGTTTTAGGCAAACTTGATGATCCAGAAATATGATTTCTGGAGTATTTTTTATGCATGTCCTGCTGTGCCATATTTTCTAACCTGCAGTAATTTTCATAAGTATTTCCCTTTTCTTTTAGGACTGTTCTGGAGAAAGTTCTGGGGCTGCTGGGAAACTTAAAAATGTAATGAATGAAGTTGTTCTGTAAATTACTTTTGTAATTTAAGTTATTTGTAAATTAAGCGAAGTAATATATGTGCATTGTTTTATTTTTTTTGTATTATAAGTTGAAACGTGTAAATAAAAGACAAGTAGTAGTCCTGGAAATTGTTTATTTTTGCAAAGCAAGTTATAATTTGTAAATGAAAATAAATCGTTCTGTACTAAAAGTACTTTTTAGAACTAATTACAAAATAACTTCAATTCAACATCAGAAAAACAACATAAAAATAAATTAACAATATATAAAACAGATTGGAGAAAAAAACAAAAAAAAACAAAAAAAAAACACATTTGTACAAAGAATTTGGCCTATGTACACTTTCATCAGCTGAGCAGAGACCCTGGTGCTGCTGGACCTGGATGGGCTCTGCCAGCGGGACATCATCTGGGATGGGCTCCAGAGTGTTTGAGTGCATATTTCCACTGTCCAGCACTGGGACGTTCAGGTTTATCCTACAGTACAGAAGTCTGGCCTGATTTAAGGAAAGGAGGAAAGGACAAATTGTGTAGAGCTATGAGTCTGACAAAGTAATTGGTGGAAAAAATATTGAGTTGCTTTAGTAAAGTACTTTCAGTAACTACGAATAGCGCATTGAGGAAAAACTGCATGCATCTAAAACCTTAATTAAAAGTATTATCTTTAATGTACTTACAGTATGAAGAGTATAAGTAAAGGTAGTTGTTCTGCAGAAAAAAATAAAACTTTTTAAATATGATGGTCTTGCATTAATATTACTTCTGTACTACTGTGTACTGTATGTTGCATTTTACTTCTGAATATGTTCAAGGTTGTTACATTTAAAATACTTTATGCAGGCTACTGTTGGGCAGTTTAATGTACAACAGTGCATCATATTGTAAAAGACCATGTTTTTGTAGTGTTGCTGTCTTGTGAGGAAAAAAAAACTCAGTACTTCTCATTTGTATGTGAATACAAGGAATGTATTTCGTTACACTCCACCACTTTGTTACTTTGCAAATGAAACGAACAAAGTTTATTGCTAGAATATTAACAAATAGTTGCTAACTACAGCTGCGTCCGAAGGACTCGGACCGGTCTAGCCTACGGAGGACTGTTCTTGTTGCCTAGCAACTGTGACCGCTGCCGCTGACGAGCTGCAGTAACGTTTGTAAGTGGACTTTTTATATTCAACTGCATAAAACTAAACAGGGTTAAAAACCTGTTTAAATATGGCTGGTCCGAAGGCGGTGGGTTAGTCACAATTGATTGCTAATTCCTTGTTTGTTTGTTTTTTTGTTGTGATTATTATTTTTTTTAATGACTATTTCACTTCCTTTTATGTAAAGCACTTTGAATTACCACTGTGTATGAAATGTGCTATATAAATAAACTTGCCTTGCCTTGCCTAAATATGTTCATCATGGTTCATTTATGTACATAATAATGAATAATAGAATAAACTACATAAAATCAGATTTTGATAAGATATAAGTCAACATTATCAGCTTTATATTTTTTCATGTCATTACAATATTCAAGTAAGTCAAAACCCAAGACTTACATTTAAAGTGTAATTTGGTCATTAAAAGTCAAAAACTAACTATTCAGGCTCCAGTTATTTTCATTTTCATTAACAAATAACATCTATGGCAGCTCACTTCTCGCACCGTTGCCTCGCGACAGGAGCGGCGATCGGGAACACCTGCTGGCGCAATCAGGAAATCCTGCGAAGGCTAGACTCGGAGCGTTCTCCAAAGGATGCAGTCTTTGAATTGGGACGCAGCTATTGTGTTACACAGTCATGCTAATAAAGCTTAATTGAATTAAAAAAAACTGAATGTGTCCAGTGATTTTTTACACACTGTCTCTCTGTCTGGCAGGTTCTCATCCTCTGGCGAAGTATGTGTCAACATTCGACAGTAAGTTCAGCAGTATGTTCATGGACCCGTCGTGGAGGGAGCTGTTCTGCCGGTCAGAGCCTCCAAGCGCAGGTACTGACCGATGTGTGATGTTAATGAAGCGTGAATGAGCTGCTGGGATGTGTTTGTTACTGAGAGCTCAGTGAGGAGAGGATATTTAGAGACTGACAGATGTGAGAGTGTCTGTTGCACCTGCATCTGTCTCACATTAGACTCATTTCCCATCAGACCTTACTCTCATCCTCACATCTGCTCCAGTTCTCCCTCCGGCTCGACTCACACTCATCTACATGATGATATTCATATGCAGATCAAACTGCTGCGGAGTGATGTTAACTGCTGTCTGTCTGCCTGTCTGTCTGTCTGTCTGTCTGTCTGTCCGTCTGTCTGTCTGTGTTTCTGTCTGTCTGGCCGTCTGTCTGTTTCTGTCTGTCTGTCTGTCTGTGTTTCTGTCTGTCTGTGTTTCTGTCTGTGTTTCTGTCTGTCTGTCTGTCTGTCTGTCTGTCTGTCCGTCCGTCCGTCCATCCGTCCGTCTGTCTGTCTGTGTTTCTGTCTGTTTCTGTCTGTCTGTCTGTCTGTCTGTTTGTTTGTCTGTCCATCTCTCTGTCTGTCTGTCTGTCTGTCTGTCTGTCTGTCTGTCCGTCCGTCCGTCCGTCCGTCCATCCGTCCGTCTGTCTGTCTGTCTGTGTTTCTGTCTGTTTCTGTCTGTCTGTCTGTCTGTCTGTTTGTTTGTCTGTCCATCTCTCTGTCTGTCTGTCTGTCTGTGTTTCTGACTGTCTGTCTGTCTGTCTGTCTCCACAGACGCTGTTGATGTAGCTGGACGGATCATCCAGTATCTGGCTGGAGCGAATGTGTCTCATCAGTTTCCCATCTCTGAAGCCATGCTCACCTACAGACAAAAGAGGTACGTGTGTGTGTGTGTGTGTGTGTGTGTGTGTGTATGTGTGTGTGTGTGTGTGTGTGTGTTAAAACGGTTCTTCAGCAAGTAGTGTCAGATTTACAGTGGTGGCCAAAATGATAAGGACACTAGTATTAAAAATGGTTTGAAGTCAGTTATTTCTATCTTTTGCTGTAGTGTGTCAGTAGGAAATATCAGTTTACATTTCCAAACATTCATGTAGCCATTAATTGTAATAATCCAGTGAGATTTTTGAGATCTGATCTGATCATCAGTCTGTCTGGAATGACATGAAGAAACAGAACAAACTGAGACAGAATAAATCCAGAAGAACTGATGCTTCAAGAAACCTTCCTGCAAAGCTCCTGAGAAACTCTGCTCAAGTGCACCGAGAGCAAAAGCTGCTTTAAACACGAACGATGCTCACAACAAATGATGATTTAATTTAGTTCATAGAAGTTAATTAATAAAGAAAATCTATTTATGACATTATTTTTGACAGCATCCTCATTTTGCAGCAAGTTCCTAAAACTTTAAACAGTACTGTAGCTTTGCAGGTAGGTTTCTTGAAGAATCTTGGAGACGTTGTTCTCACCAGTTCTTCTGGATTTAGTCTGTCTCAGTTTGTTCTGTTTCTTCATGTCATTCCAGACAGACTGATGATGATCAGATCAGATCTCTGTGTGGAGCAAAAAAATCTCACTGGATTATTACAATTAATGGCTAAATGAATGTTTGGAAATGTAAGCTGATATTTCCTACTGACACACTACAGCAAAAGATAGAAATAACTGACTTCAAACCATTTTTTAGCTGCTGAAAATACTAGTGTTCTAATCATTTTGGCCACCGCTGTAGCTGATTCTCCATCAATCATTTTTTTAGAAAAATCAGTGCGTCTCAAATCTGATCATCAGGATCTTTTGTTTCCAGAAGCTTTACTTTCACTGTTCCTCAGCGGAGGAATGATCTTCATCTCACATCTTCTGAGGAGCGTTTATTTCTTCATCTCTCAATCAGCATTGGATTGTGTTGCATTATATGTTTGGATCATTTCAATCTCATCTTACTGAGACATATTATTGGAGATATAGAGCGACCGCTGATATTTAGATAATTTTATGTCAGTATCTGCTGTACTGTTAGAAAGATCTCATCGATTTACATTAAAAGCAACAGAGTTTCATCATATAAATATCAGCATCTGCAAGAAATTGTATATTATAGTTTGAGTCTCTGAATAAAATTGAGCTGTTTTTCCTCCATATTCTCACTATATCACACTATATGAGCCATAAAAGCCTGATGCATCAAATGTGATACTAAACATCAACCATGCAAACTTATTTTCTTATATTTTAAAAATATTTTGTGTAACAAGAAGCACGTTGAGCTTCACTCACAAACACAGTCCAGCAGCGCTGACTCCCTCTAGTGATGGCTGCTTTACATACACACACTCCTGATCTGACCAACTGGAACAACTAACTCTTGTCTCATTCATTCTGTTCAGCAAATAAAATGATGATCAAAAACAAGAGTTAAAAACAAAAATGAGTGCAATTAATTTGATGGATAAAAACCAAACATTTGATTCTGAGTGGTGAGATATTGTGCTGGTTTTAATTAATTTTAATATAATATTTTCTATTTTAATCTAGTTCATATGTGCTGACGTCTGCACGTCTTCTGACAGACTCATTATTATTAATAATAACACTTCTGTACTCGTTTTCTTTTACTTGCATTCCAAGGAAGAGGAGTTTGTATTTTGATTTTTACATCAGGTATCTCTGACCTCTACTGTTCCATCTCTACATGTGATTGGCTGTCCACCTCCAGTCACATGACCTTCCCTGTCATCGCTCTCATGAGTCTCTCAGACGCATCGACGCCTGAAGATCTGCGGATCTTTGTGAATGCTGTGTGCATTGTCTGTTCTAAAGGACATGAACACACTCACTTTATTAAGATAGTGGGTTTGGCTGCTGCAGTGACTGTAGATGATGATCATCAGTGTCTGAGACTCATTCACACAGATGATTGTTTCATCTCATTGTGTGAAGCTCCATTCCTGTGCTCAGATGTGTTGTTTACAGTGCTGGACCACTGGATCTGTCTCCAGTGTCCTTCAGTGTCTGTGTGCTTCATGAAGAAGCTCTGCTCTGCTCTAACCTGCTGTCTGTCTCTCTCTGTTTGCAGTCCAGATGAAGATTCCTGCCAAAAATTTGTGCCATTTATTGGGGTGAGGCTTCAGATCCACCGATGCTGGTGCTAATGGGAGATTAAAAAGATTAGCTCATCCAAACATCCTCATTCTGTCATCATTTACTGTCGTTCCAAACCTGCTTTCTTCTGTAAAAGAAAATATCTTGAAGAATGCTGGGAACCGAACAACATTGGACCCCATTGACTTTCATTATATCAAGGTTCCTACGGAGTTTGGAAAAGTATGGAATTAGATTTAAGTATTTTCCAGGTCTGGAAAAATATGGAAAAGTATGGAATTAGATTTAAGTATTTTCCAGGTCTGGAAAAGTATGGAATTTGATCCAAGTATTTTCCAGTGCTGGAAAAGTATGGAATTAGATTTAAGTATTTTCCAGTGTTGGAAAAGTATGGAATTAGATTTAAGTATTTTCCAGTGCTGGAAAAGTATGGAATTAGATTTAAGTATTCTCCTGGTCTGGAAAAGTATGGAATTTGATTTAAGTATTTTCCAGGTCTGGAAAAGTGTGGAATTTGATTTAAGTATTTTCCAGTGCTAGAAAAGTGTGGAATTTGATTTAAGTATTTTCCAGTGCTGGAAAAGTATGGAATTTGATTTAAGTATTTTCCAGGTCTGGAAAAGTGTGGAATTTGATTTAAGTATTTTCCAGTGCTAGAAAAGTGTGGAATTTGATTTAAGTATTTTCCAGTGCTGGAAAAGTGTGGAATTTGATTTAAGTATTTTCCATGTCTGGAAAAGTGTGGAATTTGATTTAAGTATTTTCCAGTGCTAGAAAAGTGTGGAATTTGATTTAAGTATTTTCCAGTGCTGGAAAAGTGTGGAATTAGATTTAAATATTCTCCTGGTCTGTAAAAGTATGGAATTTGATTTAAGTATTTTCCAGAGCTGGAAAAGTGTGGAATTTGATTTAAGTATTTTCCAGTGCTGGAAAAGTGTGGAATTTGATTTAAGTATTTTCCTGGTCTGGAAAAGTATGGAATTTGATTTAAGTATTTTCCAGTGCTGGAAAAGTGTGGAATTAGATTTAAGTATTCTCCTGGTCTGGAAAAGTATGGAATTAGATTTAAGTATTTTCCAGTGCTGGAAAAGTGTGGAATTTGATTTAAGATTTTTCCAGTGCTGGAAAAGTATGGAATTAGATTTAAGTATTTTCCTGGTCTGGAAAAGTATGGAATTAGATTTTAGTATTCTCCTGGTCTGGAAAAGTATGGAATTAGATTCAAGTATTTTCCAGTGCTGGAAAAGTGTGGAATTTGATTTAAGATTTTTCCAGTGCTGGAAAAGTATGGAATTAGATTTTAGTGTTTTCCAGTGCTGGAAAAGTATGGAATTAGATTTAAGTATTTTCCTGGTCTGGAAAAGTATGGAATTAGATTTAAGTATTTTCCAGTGCTGGAAAAGTGTGGAATTTGATTTAAGATTTTTCCAGTGCTGGAAAAGTATGGAATTAGATTTTAGTGTTTTCCAGTGCTGGAATAGTATGGAATTTGATTTAAGTATTTTCCAGTGCTGGAAAAGTATGGAATTTGATTTTAGTATTCTCCTGGTCTGGAAAAGTATGGAATTAGATTCAAGTATTTTCCAGTGCTGGAAAAGTGTGGAATTTGATTTAAGATTTTTCCAGTGCTGGAAAAGTATGGAATTAGATTTTAGTGTTTTCCAGTGCTGGAATAGTATGGAATTTGATTTAAGTATTTTCCAGTGCTGGAAAAGTATGGAATTAGATTTAAGTATTTTCCTGGTCTGGAAAAGTATGGAATTAGATTTAAGTATTTTCCAGTGCTGGAAAAGTGTGGAATTTGATTTAAGATTTTTCCAGTGCTGGAAAAGTATGGAATTAGATTTTAGTGTTTTCCAGTGCTGGAATAGTATGGAATTTGATTTAAGTATTTTCCAGTGCTGGAAAAGTATGGAATTTGATTTTAGTATTTTCCAGTGCTGGAAAAGTATGGAATTAGATTTAAGTATTTTCCAGGTCTGGAAAAGTATAGAATTTGATTTAAGTATTTTCCAGTTCTAGAAAAGTATGGAAAAGTATGGAATTTGATTTAAGTATTTTCCATGTCTGGAAAAGTATGGAATTTGATTTTAGTATTTTCCAGTTCTGGAAAAGTATGGAATTTGATTTAAGTATTTTCCAGGTCTGGAAAAGTATGGGAAAAAAGAAAGCAGAGTATGTGAAAGTATTTGTGTTTCCAGACTTTTGCCCCATTTGTATTTGTGTTTCCAGACTTTTGCCCCATTTAGTTTTTTATAATAGAAAATTAAATGCCTTGAAATATGGCATACTGCCCTAACGAAAGCCAAATTTTAAACACTTTTTTTTTTACAATACCAGTCTTTTTTTTTTATAAACCCTTGAACTTGGTAAATTTTATGCCATCAGCCCATTTTGTGTCATGGTTTCTGTGCTGCCACAGAGGATGTGTTAAATTGGACATTAGGCCTAGATATTAGAGGTACTACCATAAGAAAAGCCAAATTTTGAGCAAGTAGATCTCAGTTAATTCATGTGCATCCATGTTCTTGTTTTATTCATAATAAGATGGCAGTGATGCACAACGGAAATAAGTTATATAAAACTAGAAATTGTAATACGTAAACATGCAAAAAATTCCCATGCACATGTGAATAGTTTCTCAAGGGCACAGAAAAGTTTGTTGTGTGCAGAGGACTGTACTATATACCAAATATAAAGCTGGAAATAATGCTCTATGAACCAGTTATGTTAAATATGGTCTGAGAGGTTTGGAAATTTGAGTCTGGAAAAGTATGGAATTTTGAAATGGAAAATGTGTAGGAACCTTGTTATATGGATAAAAGATTGTTCCTCAGAATATTTTCTTTTGAGACAGTCATACGGTTAAACACCATAAATGGTGACACAATGATCATGTTTGGATGAGCTATCCCTTTAAATGCATAAATGTTAATGCTGATATACAGAAAATGAACATTTGCCTCAATATTTAATAATCTTGAATGAGTGTGAGTGATTAATGGTGTTTTTGTGCTGTCAGGTGGTGAAGGTGGGGATTGTTGAGCACAGTCTGTCCACATCAGGTGAGTTCAGATCTGCAGAGATGAGATTCGGTGTTTGATGATGTTACAGGTTTCTGGTGCTCAGGAAATGAGGTCACGCCTGTGAGCTTCACGCTCTCTTTCTCTCAGTCACATAAATAGATTTTACAGCATGAGGCTTTGAGAGTCCTGTGTTCATATTCGCCCGCAGCAGTGCATCAGCTCTGCATATGTAGGTCAACACACTTCATCAAACATTCATCTGTGCAAACATCTCAGGGTGTTTTCTTCTTATTTATTTATTTAGTTCAGGTTTATTTGACAGGAATAATGCACATCAATAATACATAAATGCACAATGTGCCAGAATTAGCCTGAAGGCTATTTTTCAAGATTCAAGATTCAAGATTTTTATTTGTCACATACATGATTATATAGAGATATAACCAGCAGTGAAATGTGAGAACTTGGTAAATTTGTGAGATGTGACACATCTATGTTTTATAGATTTTGCATCTGCAGTCCCTGGATTGATGGTAAAATTGTCACATAAATACATAAATACAAAATACATAATACATACATGCATCAAAATACATATAAAATTTACACTATTCCCAAAAAAAAAAAAAAATTAACATCCGCTTAAAAAATTTTTTGAAGACGCTTGGAGCCCTTTTATGTTTTTTTTAGAAAAAGAAAATGGGGATACACTTGAGATAATAGATATGTAGGGGAAAAATGTTGTAAATGTTTTGTAATAGCAGTCCTTTATTTATTTATTTAATTTTATTTTATTGTATAGTTGTATTTGTGTTTATATGGGTATTTGTGTATATGTGTGTATATATTGTTTTTTTTTTATTACCTGTTGACTGTTGTATGTGCATGTATAAGAGGATTTATGTTGTAAGTTTGTGTTTTTGTAACTGGTTATTTTTTGTTATGTAGAGTTAAAAGCAATAAAGATATTTTTTTTTTAAAATATACAATACAAACCGACAAATCAATACTACTTCACTCAAGCACACACAATCCAACTGTCAGACAAAATGACAATAATATCATAACATCATCAATAATATCATAATACCAATACACAGGCAAAGATAATGTAAGCATACAGACAAGTAACAGTAGCCTTAGTCAAAGGAGACATAAGTATTAAAATTTGTAGTGTAAGTTGGGATGTTTAAAGTGATACTACAGCGCTCTGCTGACAGCATCAGAGCACATGCTGACTCTTTAAGGACTTGTGTGTGTGTTTAAGTGTGTGTTTATGTGGAGTTTTTCTGTTCTCAGTGGATTCTGATGATGCAATGGGCGGGAATGTGGGCGTGGTTTCCTCTCCCATGCTGCAGTCGGCCACGCCCTACGGGAAGGAGATGTGTGTGACTCCCCCCCCTTCACCCTCGGCGTGTGCGGTTTTCACAGGAGTGGGGTATGACATCATCACACCCGCGCGCGTGTGTGTGTCAACTTGTTTTTACTACTTTGTGAGAACCAAAAGACCACACAAAGAAAGTAACATTCTTAAAACATGTTTTAACATTCTTATATGAGTGTTTTAACATTCTTAAAGCATGTTTTAACATTCTTATATATGAATGTTTTAACATTCTTAAAACATGTTTTAATATTCTTATATATGAGTGTTTTAACATTCTTAAAATATGTTTAACATTCTTATATGAGTGTTTTAACATTCTTAAAACATGTTTTAACATTCTTATATATGAGTGTTTTAACATTCTTAAAACATGTTTTAATATTCTTATATATGAGTGTTTTAACATTCTTAAAATATGTTTAACATTCTTATATGTGTTTTAACATTCTTAAAACATGTTTAACATTCTTATATGTGTTTTAACATTCTTAAAATGTTTTAACATTCTTATATATGAGTGTTTTAACATTCTTAAAACATGTTTTAACATTCTTATATATGAGTGTTTTAACATTCTTAAAACATGTTTAACATTTTTATATATGAGTGTTTTAACATTCTTAAAACATGTTTAACATTTTTATATATGAGTGTTTTAACATTCTTAAAACATGTTTAACATTTTTATATATGAGTGTTTTAACATTCTTAAAACATGTTTTAACATTCTTATATATGAGTTTTAACATTCTTAAAACATGTTTAACATTTTTATATATGAGTGTTTTAACATTCTTAAAACATGTTTAACATTTTTATATATGAGTGTTTTAACATTCTTAAAACATGTTTTAACATTCTTATATATGAGGACCCCACAAAGTACTATATTTCTGTTTTTACTATCTTTGTGGGGACATTAGCACACAAAGTAGTATAAATAAGGATGTGTGTGTGTGTGTGTGTGTGTGTGTGTGTTTGAGTGAATCTGGGTCACATTACTCCACTAAATCAACACACTGTATTATTCAGAAAATAAATCATAATTTGAAACATGCTGTGACTTATAAAGCACACAGAAACTGCTGAGAGCGCACATTTGTATTGGTGTCAAATGAGAGAGGCACATGTGCATAAATTTACTTCCCACACTGCGTTAGTTTTTAGTTAGGCTTTAAAAAGTTGTTTGTGCTTGGTGTTTGTAATAAATGTTGTTTATAACAAATGCCACTTTTTATGCTTACATTTGTCATTCCTCTTCTGTTGTGAATAGCGTTAAATTTGGAGGATTTGTTGTGAAGGACATGTTTATAGTAGTGATGGACTGTCATTTCGGCAGCCGAAAATATACGGCCAAAAATTAATGTTATCCATAGCTCGTTAGTTAACTAGAAAAAATATATATATATATATAAATCTACAGAGCATTTTAATAAACATATGCACTACATTACATATTCATTATATTTTTACTTAAACTGCTATCTTCATTATGTTATGTTTGAATAAATCTGCCATGTTTTTATTCCAACCACCATTTAAATGCTTATATTTCAACAATGATTTACTAAACCATTAAAAATTTAAACTGTCTTACGTGCAATTGAAGAGTTCGGATGCAAAAGCTCCTAAGTGCCGTCTGAAAATTTCATCTAAAATGAGCATTTTTATCAGGCTTAGGTTCAGTAATTTTACTCTAATGGCAATGTATAGGTCATTTTCTATGCAATTAAAGTGAAATAACTGAACATAAATATAGGAGCCTGATAAAAAATGCTAATTTTAGAAGAAAATTTCAGACGTCACTTAGACTTTTAAATACTAAGTTAAGCTAAGTTTTTATTTGTACATTTGTAACATGTATATATTATAAAATGATTACATTTTTTATTAATTAATTATTAAGTAAACTTTTATTTCCAGTTTTGGTTTTGGGGTAAATTAAAACATTAATCTTGGTTTTGGTAAAAAATAAAAAATCATTTTGGCACATCAATTGTTAATAGTGTTTATAATGATTTTAAATGTTTTGTTTTATCAGTATTTTACATAATTTCTGAATGTAATAATAAAATGCAGCTTAATAGTCATGTGCAACATGTTTTATGGAAAATACAGTAAAGATTGTTTATATTTTTCAGTCTGTTTGTGGAAGTGTTACTGGTTCATTTGACCCCTAAATCTCTTACTGTAATGCCAATACTGTACATGAAGAGGGTATGTTTTTACTGGTTTGAATAAAATGATTGTAATGAATAATAGTGTGTGCAGTTCTCCGTGCACAGGTGGAGAGCTGATGGGTCTTCAGGTGGACTACTGGACGTGGCAGAGTGGAGAGAAGAAGCGTGAGGGTGAGAAGCGTGATGTGGGCCTGAAGAATACTCTGAAGAGTAACTTCCGTTCGCTGCAGGTCAGCCGTTTGCCCAGCGGAGGCGACACCTGCCCTCCTCACAGCATGGCCATGACCGTCGTCACCAAAGAGAAGAACAAGAAAGGTGCCTATCCATCAGTGTATAAGGGCCAGTGTTGGGCTAGTTACTCAAAAAATGTAATATATTACTCATTACTAGTTACTCCTTTCAAAAGTAATATTATTACTGTAACTAGTTACTGCCCAACACTGATAAGGGCAGGGTTTCTCTCAGGTCCTGTAGCTGATGTTCTCAGTCAGTCAGAGTGTTGTGTTTTAATAATAACTGCTTTCATACAGCGATGGTGCTGCAGATGTCGGTGTTTTCTTGTCTTGCAGTAATTTTTCTGAGTAAGAAGCTGAAGGAGAAGGATGTGGATTCTAAGAGTCAGGTGATCGACGGCATCAGCCGACTCATCTGTACTGCCAAACATCAGCACACCATGCTCAGAGGTGAGACTGCTGTGTGTGTGTGTGTGTGTGTGTGTGTGTGTGTGTGTGTGTGTGTGTGTGAGAGAGAGATTCACATCAGTCCACACGCACTGCTTCACATCTCACCAGAGGCAGTCTGAATGGAAATGGCCACGTCACACAGGATTTATTATACACTCAAAATTTATTCAGACACCTTCAACATTTCTCACATTAACACAGTTTACTCACTATAGTTGAGTACATATACAGTAAATGAACATACTTTCCAGAAGGCCAACAATTCACTAAAAATGTTTTTTTTTATTGGTCTTATGAAGTATTCTAATTTGTTGAGATAGTGAATTGGTGGGTTTTTGTTAAATGTGAGCCAAAATCATCACAATTAAAAGAACCAAAGACTTAAACTACTTCAGTCTGTGTGCATTGAATTTATTTAATACACGAGTTTCACAATTTAAGTTGAATTACTGAAATAAATGAACTTTTCCACAACAAATATATATTTGGGAAATAATTTAATTTGAAACATTGACTCCTAATATCATGTAGTGTTTATTCCATTTTACCTGACTTCCTTAAATTCAAATTCAAAGGACTTGTTTGCTACATTGATTCAGAGTCATGAATTCGCAGTGAATCTTGTGTTTGACTCTGTGTTTGTGTTTCAGTCTGCATCGATGGCGTGGAGTGGAACGATGTGAAGTTCTTCCAGCTGGCCGCTCAGTGGCCGACTCACGTCAAGCACTTCCCCGTCGGTGTCTTCGGCTACAGCAAACCCCTGTGACCTCGCTCTGAAGGAGAATCCCGTCATCAGTTTCCCGTGGAAACCTGACCTCCGCTTCTGTGCTTTTGTTTTCTACACTATATAAACAGAACGGCTCATATTTTCTAAGAAGACGGCTGCCATCGCTCAGATATATTTTTGGGTTGCGATGAACCGAAGCACTTTCTGTTGTTTTTGCTACTTTATAATTTCTGTGAAATCCTGTGTAGAATGTCGTCAGGTGCATGATGGGACGGATACTGAAGAGGCGTTTTGCTGTGAATTTAATGGATTTTTTTACCCTAAATGTAAACTCTGTTTGTGGTATTTTGTCGTTACACAGTGAATCTGAAACTATAAACTGAACAAAGCACACTGCAGAAGATGAACTCTGGGAAACTAACTTTACTGATAACTCTAAGACGTCTGTCACATGACACAAACTTACCTTATAGGCCATTCACACCATATGAACCATGATAAAGATTTAATAATCACTTTGAGAGACAACACAACTATAAGATGAGGAACGATATCATTGAAACTGTTGGAAATTGCTTTGTTTAGTTTGATGTGAATGAAAATGCGGCTGTGAGGGAACGTTTTATTTTGATAAGCCATATTTAATCAGTGTTTTACAGCAGCACATGCGTCTCTCACAGCTGGCAATGAAGCGATCAATCTCATTTATGCAGGGTTTCTGCAGGTTAGGTTAAGATTTTTTAAGACTAAATCAAGAAAATATAAGGAATACATTGAATGGAACACAATATTTCAATATGGTCCCTAATGCAAATTTAGAGACCATATTTGTAACATTAGAGAACGTATTTGCAACATTTCAAAGTCTGAAAATACAACTTGTAACAGATCTCCATTACTTTTAAATCATTTTGCAAAAAATAAATAAATAAAAAATTACTGAAATAACTTTTACTGTACCTTCTGTTCACAGTGCAAAAAGTGCTTTTTGTCTTGTTTTCCAGTGCAAGCATCTAAAGATTCTTAAATTAAGATTTATTTACTTGAGATGCAAAATAAAATAAGTCTAGTTTTCTGAGAAGTGGGCTCTGAAAAATCAAATAAAATCAAATCAACTTCAAAGAAAAAAATAGTTTTCATTCCCCATTTACAAATGTGACTCTGGAGCACAAAAGCAGTCATAAGCAGCACAGGTATATTTGTAGCAATAGTCAACAATACATTGTATGAGTCAAAATTATCCATTTTTCTTTTATGCCAAAAATCATTAGGATATTAAGATCATGTTCCATGAAGATATTTTGTAAATTTCCTACCGTAAATATATCAAAACTTAATTTTTGATTAGTAATATGCATTGCTAAGAACTTCATTTGGACAACTTTAAAGGTGATTTTCTCAATATTTAGATTTTTTTGCACCCTCAGATTTTCAAATATTGTTCTATCCTAACAAACCATACATCAATGGAAAGATTATTTATTCAGCTTTCATATGATGTATAAATCTCAGTTTCAACAAATTGACCCTGACAGGTTTTGTGGTCCAGGGTCACATATTTGTTCTTTTTAAATTATAAACTGACTTCCTTTTGTTCAATTTCTTAAAAAACAAGAGTTCATGTTCATTTTGCATCTCCAGTAAATGTATCTTGATTTAAGGATGTTTAGAGATATTTGTACTGGAAAACAAGACAAAAATACTAAGGAAGATATTTTTTTGTAGTGCATGCAACGTTTAATGCTTCATGAATTTAAGACTTTCTGCTCTGATTTAACAGCTTTTAAAGCCTTAAGACCTGAATTAAGACCTGCAGAAACTCTGAACAGGAACACTGATTCAGACGGAGTGCATCATGGGAGATTGAGTCTGTTATCAGTGAATCATTTTAGTTTTAAATCTGAAATCTAACCCTTTGGAAAGTGTTTTTCTTCCGTCCTTCACTCATTTCCAGTGGTATGAATTATATTTCAGTGGCTGATCTGTGAATCTTCAGCGTTTGGGAAGAAAAGCTGAATCAGTGTTTCTGTTGAGCTCGTTTCATTAATGGACTGATTGGATCTGAAAGGATAAATGTGTGTGTTGAGTGTTTAATGGTGCTTCTCGTGTTTTTATTTGTGATTGTTTTAATGCCGTTGCTCATATTTTTTTGTCATATTTGTTGATGAATGTATTCAGATGGTTAGAGTCCGTCCTCATTACTGACTTCAGTGTTGTACCTTGTTTTTACTCCCAAAACGACCACTTCAAATGCCAAAAAACAGATTCCAGTTCAAGCTGCTTCATTAACACCAGATTCATATGCAGTATTTGCACTTTTACTACAGTAAAAAGAGTTCTGAATGGATGAGCACATCAACCAGCTGATCCGGCTCAAGCGCTTTGATTTAAAGAGACAATTCACCCAAAAACCATCATTCTGTCATCATTTACTCTCTCATTCATGTCCTTCAAAACCCTATGACTGACTTTATTCTGTGGGGAGATATTTTGAGAAATGTCCCAGTGTTCTTCAGAATATCTTTTTTTACATTCATGGAAGAAATAGAGTTATGTAGGTTTGTGTAAATGATGACAGAATGCTGATTTCTGGGTGAACTATCGCTTTATGAACTCTTTCTCTGTGTTGTGCAGATGTCTTCACGTGTACGTCTGTTAGACGAGAGTCACTGATGAACTCCAGTATCTCATCACGCGTGTTTTTACCCTGGTTTGGTTTTGTGTGTGATTTCTGAGAGCTGTATTGAACAGGTCACGTCTCACATACACTACCAGTCAAAAGTTTTTTTAATGTTTTTTAAAGAAGTCTCTTCTGTTCACCAAGCCTGCATTTATTTGATCCAAAGTACAGCAAAAACAGTAACATTTTGAAATATTTTTACTATTTAAAATAACTGTTTTCTATTTGAATATATTTTAAAATGTAATTTATTCCTGTGATTTCAAAGCTGAATTTTCAGCATCATTACTCCAGTCACATGATCCTTCAGAAATCATTCTAATATTCTGATTTGCTGCTCAAAAAACATTTTGGATTATTGTTATTATTATTATTATTATGTTGAAAACAGCGGAGTAGAATTTTTTTCAGGTTTCTTTGATGAATAGAAAGTTCAGAAGAACAGCATTTATCTGAAATAGAAATCTTTTGTAACATTATAAATGTCTTTATCAATTTAAAGCATCCTTGCTAAATAAAAGTATTAATTTCTATAATTTCTTTCCCAAAGAAAAAAAAAATACTGACTGCAAGCTTTTGAATGGTTTAGTGTATAATGTTACAAAAGCTTTTTTATTTCAGATAAATGCTGATCTTTGTATCTTTCTATTCATTAAAGAATTATGAAAATGTACTCAACTGTTTTAATTATTGATAATAATAATAATAATAATAAGTTTCTTGAGCAGTAAATCAGCATATTAGAATGATTTCTGAAGGATCATGTGACTGGAGTAATGATGCTGAAAATTCAGCTTTGAAATCACAGGAATAAATTACATTTTAAAATATATTCAAATAGAAAACAGTTATTTTAAATAGTAAAAATATTTCAAAATGTTACTGTTTTTGCTGTATTTTGATGAAATAAATGCAGGCTTGCTGAACAGAAGAGACTTCTTTAAAAACATTAAAAATCTTACTGTTCAAAAACTTTTGACTGGTAGTGTACTTCCACATATACTCTACATTAATAATCCACTGCAGTTCACAAACGGGACGCTGACTGCAGCACTTTTGCACAAAACCTCATTTTTAAATTAAGTGACACTTTTTAATGTTTTACCTTTGCATGTTTTACATTTGGAGTATGTAATGGCATTTTATAGCGTTGCTGCTTCTTTCATGCTTACACATGCAGTTGTGTTTAATAAAGGTTTTTATCCACTGGTGAATGACTCTGTGATTGACAGTTTGTTTTATTGCAGTGATACGGTTATTTTAACAGACTGGGCTCATGATTTGGCAGCTGCAGATGGCAGATTGACGAAGCTCTTCATTGCCGGCAGCGGTCTGATCTTGCGTCCGGCCCAGCCTCCTTTCCTCTGCCACAGGCCACTGGACGGTCTGATGCCCAGCCAGCGGTTCCGGCCCGCTTTACCGATCACACGCTTGTTGTGGTCAACATTTGATACTCTGCCGACCGTCACCATACACGTCTCTAACACCTGCGGAGAGAAACCAGTGCAGCTTCAACACACATAGAGCCAGTTTTACTAACAGCTTGCACCAGTGCAAACCGTCTTTTGGCGTTACAATAGTACTGTCAGGATTTACTAAAGACGCACAGTGATGAATTAGTGCTGAAAAGGTGTGGACAGTTATTTTTGCGCTTGAGCTTATTGAATATGCATTTGTAGGAGTTTCTCTTTCAGACGCTAAATTTATTATTAAAATGAATCACGCAACGAGATTTACTAACGTTTGCGCTCGTCAAATTAATGGTACTTGTGCCATTATTTAACTCCCAAAAAAACATGTCTTAAACTATTTTGCTCTTGAAATGGCTGCAGTTATTGTTTCTAGAGGAGGCACCGCAGAGAACAGAGAGTGCGTGATAGAAGGAGAGGATTTTTTATGTATTAATTTATGTGGAATGCCAGTAGAACACATTATCCGAACATATAGTTTGCCAAGCCATGTTTTTTAATTTGCTTCAGGAAATAAAAGACGACTTGAACCCTCAACTAGGAGTCACGCAACACCAGCTCTAACAAAACTTCTTCAACTCTTCATTTTTTGGGTTCTTTTCGATGTACTGTGGCTTCTTTATGTCTTTGCTCTTTATTTGTGTCTACTCTAATTTGCGCTGCGCTTGGTATATTGCGTTGGTCGATATGTAAATGAGATGTTGCGTCTGTGTTCTTTAATTTGTGTGTTGTTAGTAAATCACCCGCAGAAATTTCCACACCCATCAGCGCTGTTTTGGAGTTGCGCTCTCGCGCTAATTTGCCCTTTTTAGTAAAACTGGCCCTTAGGAATCTTTTTATTTGAATCAAGTAAACAAGGCTTTGTTGCTTCATACTGTTTTGAATCCTGGTTTCAAAACATCGCAAAACATTTGTTTGTCTTTAGATGGCATGAACTGATCTGATGATTTCAACTGATCTTGGGTTAGATTTATAATGTCAGTTCATTTTGAATTCATTTAATGGATTTTAGTACTTGATTCAAAAATGATTTGCCAAGCCCTGTCTAATGACACACAAAACAAGGGCTACAAATGTCTTCATATTTAATGGTATAATTATTTCTAGATTATATTTAATAGATGAAACTTTCATTTGCTTTGTAAATGGTGTCCTTACATGTTTGGATTGAGTTTTCTGTATTTACACGTTTTGAGCAGCAGGTGCCACCAGACTGCAGTGATCTGAGCGCTTCGACTCAGTGAATCATTTTATGAAGAAGTTGATTCAATTGATTCAGAGCTTTGAAAAGCTTTGTTTCTCCCATTACTAAGAAACACTTTCAACACACGGTCTTGCTGTCAAACAAACCAGACCAAAATAACAAGGTTTTCATGATTATGAAAAATTTTATGTTTCACCCCTTGTGGTGCTAAAAATCCCAAATTGGTGAAAAATGACCAGCCTTTTCAAAATGCTTTTATATTATGCTGGTCATTTTGACCCAGAGAGGATTTTCTTTTTTCTGATAAGTTAATGTTATCGCATTGGACTGAAACTTACTGACTCACACACACACACACACACACACACACACACACACACACACACACACACACAAAAAATAATAATTGTACTTTTTGGGAATTTTGTTAAACCTTGTTAAACTCAAAAATGACCAACCTACAAAAAATGCTTATAATAATAATAATAATAATAATAATAATAACTTTATTTTTATATAGCGCCTTTAAAACAGTTTCTCAAAGCGCTTTACACAATAAATAAACAAGAAAAATACAGCACACACATGAAAATCAATTAAAAACAAACTAAAATATAAAATCAAAACAGTCAAGAAAAAGCTAACCTAAAAAAATGAGTCTTTAAATAAGATTTAAAAATGCTTAGGTTCTGTGCATCTCTAAGGGAGAGTCTAGGAGAGTAGGAAGAGAAAGCCCCGTCCCCTGCAGAGCACAACCGTGTCTGTGGAACCACTAATAAACCAGCTTCTGAGGACCGTAAATGATGCTTGGGTGTATATAAAGTTAAAAGTGCAGACAGATATTGAGGAGCCAGACCATGCAGTGCCTAATTTTCTCATTATGCTGTATTATCACCAAATCTTGGATTCAATGTTTTTAACAACTTGTTTTCTGTCGATCATCACAGGTTTTGTGTTTCTTTTTGGAGCTGATTGATCATAGATCTCACTGATCTGAACTGATGCTTCTCAGTTTTTGACTGAAAAGAACATTATTTGTGGATAATTTTGTTAATGTTCACTCAAAAACTGAGGAGCATCAGATCAGTGAGATCTATGATCAATCAGCTCCAAAAAGAAACACAAAACCTGTGATGATCGACAGAAAACAAGTTGTTAAAAACATTCAATCCAAGATTTGGTGATAAAATTATAACTCTCACACACACAAAAAAAATTATAACCATTTTTTGTAGGTTGGTCATTTTTGAGTTTAACAAGGTTTAACAAAATTCCCAAAAAGTAAATTTTTTTTATTTTTGTGTGTGTCAGTAAGTTTCAGTCCAATATGATAACATTAACTAGCATTTTCAGAACAAAGAAAATCTTCTCTGGGTCAAAATGACCAGAACACATCATTAAGGTTAAAAACGGACCTCTAGGTCTTGTGGAATCTGGTAAAATGATCTGTTTGACACTGAGAGTAACTGACCTGAACCTGATGTTTGGACGGAAGCTGGACGATGGCAGTGCCGTTTACTTTTCGCAGCAATACTCCACATGTGCCTGCAGACAGAAACAGCTCTCAGTCATGACAAACTCACAGCAATCACGTTCCCACGCGGGGTGTGCAATACTGGCAAAAAATTATATCTCGATATTTTCTGGGATTTTAACAATAACGATAAATAGACAATATTTTGCTGAGTGTGTTATTGTGCTGATATCTTAAAGACTCCCAAGGTTTTTGATATTCTTCATATTCTGTGTGGTGATTAGCTCACAGCAGTGATGGAAATTAATCTTTTCCAATAAGTTTAAATTGATTTTTACTTTTTAAGGGCATTTTTACCTTTATAAAATACATTTTTTCCTAAAGTGTGCATCATTTTTTGAGTCAAATTCTTATTTAATCAGTCAATTAGAATAATAAGACATTTAGATTGTTACCAAACAAATTAAATCAGTATCAACAAAATTCATCTTTGCAAGGCAGAGGAAACAGAAGCTGCGTCTGAAGTGGCATTTAGATGTGTTTACACACTGTTTAATGCAGCACATGAATGCATCTAACCTGCAGTTACATATGCATAAATAATAATGTTTTGATATTTTAAACATAAAACATTGAATACTGATATTTGAAAATATTTAAAAAAAGAAAAGATACTTTAATGCGAGATTAAAACTGCCAATAGGTGGCAGCAAGTCACTGATAATGAAAGAGTCATTGCGACTGAACCGAATCATTTAAACGGTTGATTCATTCAGGAACGAAACTCCATCATGTTGCTCAGAGACGCAAAACAGTGCTGAGGCTGTGTTTGGAGTTATTTCTGTTTGCGAGAAAGAGCAAAAACAGCCAATATGGTGTCTAAAACGTGAGTCTAAATATTAACTTGTTTACTGAACTGCTGTATAAAATCAGTATCATATTTGTAATCAAGCAGATTTTTGGAGAAAAAAACAGCACTCTTCACGTGATATAGATTAACTATATGTGACCCTGGACCACAAAACCAGTCATAAGGGTCAGTTTTTTGAAATTGAATTAATAATCTTTCCATTGATGTATGGTTTGTTAGGATAGGACAATATTTGACTGAGATACAACTATTAATCTGGAATCTGAGGGTGCAAAAAAATCTAAATATTGAGAAAATCTCCTTTAAAGTTGTCCAAATGAAGTTCTTAGCAATGCATATTACTAATCAAAAATTAAGTTTTGATATATTTACGGTAGGAAATTTACAAAATATCTTCATAGAACATGATCTTAATATCCTAATGATTGTTGGCATAAAAGAAAAATTGATAATTTTGACCCATACAATGTATTTTTGGCTATTGCTACAAATATACCTGTGCTACTTATGACTGCTTTTGTGCTCCAGGGTCACATGAAATGATATAAATAAATATATTTTCTGCCTCCATATCTTGAATTTTGTGATCATTCTAACAGACTGAATCAAGCAGTGAATGCGCACTAGTCTAAAGGACCGGACTTCATCAGG
>CM077243.1:420000-440000 GCA_039654775.1 Spinibarbus caldwelli
CAGCGGTAGTTAAAAACTCTCGCCGGATGTTATTGATCAGAATCAGGAGCTGGAGAATCATGTTTTAAACAAGCTTTCATTATAAACCAGAAGAAACTCCCACATCGTCCCAGTTTTAAACTCATTATCTTGAATGTAGGTGATTCAGAGCGCCGAATATAATGTCCTCTTATTACAGAGCTGCCTGTGTGCATTTATATTTTCAAACCAGCTTTAACCTTTAGCTTTCCTACAGTTCTGGATGTGTTGATCACGAGTAACACACACTGTAAACATGCTGCAGATCAGCGATTCACAAACACTTTTGTCAAACGGGCGTCTTTGAGCTAAAGTATTTACTGTAGGTCCCACTGAGACTTTTTATTTGTAGATTATTTTTTAACATTTATTTTTTAATTATCATACTTTGAGTAAGTGTTTTATTTTTAAAATGTTTTTTTTATATTTAAAAAAAAAAAAAACATTGATCATATTTTAGTAGGCCTGAGTGTTTTATTTTGATTGTTAAAAATAATTAAAAAATAAAAACAAATCCAAATAAAACCCTTACTAAAATGATTAAAAATGTTACAAAATCCTATATTTTTTAAATAAATGTTAAAAAGTATTTTAAAAATCAATTCAAATCAAAATAGAAACAGTTGCTACAAAATGATTTTTTAAAAAATGTTCATTTAAAAATAATTTTAAAAAATAATTTTTACTAAGTGTTTCATTTTGATTTGTTTTAATTTTTATTTTTTTTTAATCAAATTTTTTAGTAAGTGTTGTATTTTGATAGTTTTAATTTTAAAAAGTCTTTATTCACTTTAAATGTACAGTAATGAATAATAATTTGATTAATTACTAGCTGTAGAGCCCAGTTTGGGAAGCGCTGCTGTCAGCTGTTAATACGACTGAATGAATGCGGTATTTGTGCAGCATTTGTTCAGCAGTGTGTGATGAGTTATTCCTGTGGCTCTTCAGCTGTCAGTCTGACATCATCATCATCATCATCATCATCATCATCACGCCCTTCACACAAGAGCTCCTGCTGTGTGTGTCGCGGACAGAGATGAGCAGCACGATGCAGAGAATAAATAAAGTCAGAATAAAGAGTCAATCCATGCAGTCTTAAAGTGACAGCAGCCTAATGAACCAGCTGTGTGCGTGAGTGTGTGTGCGTGAGTGTGTGTGTTAGGAGTTGCACAGACTAATTAATTGACTAGTTGACTTTAATGCTCTGCCATGACGCTTTAAGCTTGATGTCGACTAGTCGCTGTTCCTATAGAGAGCGCAACAGTAAAGAAAAGAAAAGAAAGTCGTGACGTATTGTCAAGTACGGTGACCCATACTCGAAATTGGTGCTCTGCATTTAACCCATCCAAGTGCACACACACAGCAGTGAATAGTGAACAAACACGCGCGCACACACACACTGTGAACACACACCCGGAGCAGTGGGCAGCCATTGCTCCAGCGCCCGGGGAGCAATTGGGGGTTCGGTGCCTTGCTCAAGGGCACCTCAGTCATGGTATCGAAGGCAGAGAGAGTGCTGTTCATTCACAATTCCCACCTTCAATTCCTGCCGGTGTGAGAATCGAACCGGCAACCTTCAGGTTACAAGCCCAACTCCCTAACCATTAGGCCAGAAATCTCTGAAGGACTTCCACATTTACGCTCCGTTTCCAAACAGTTAAAATGACAAATAAATGCATACTCTGAAAGTGCTCCACAAGACGTGTGATTATATTACCGGATGCTATAAATTGAAGGGGGTAATGCACGTTTTAAACAGCTTATAGTACAGGTCAGTTAATCACTGTTCTAATATAAAGCGCTGCTGCTCAGTAACACACACACATAGGCTTCAGACAGTAGTGTGTACATCACGCACAGATCACGTGCACAGAATCAATCAGCACAGAAAGGTATTGTCAACACTGTTCTGTGATTTCTCAATAAAATAGCTTAGAAAAAAAGTTCAAGCCTATATTTCTTAATAACTGAATCCCACAGCTTCACTACTAGTAGAGAGTCGCTGCAGGTAGAATTAATTCACACACAGTCGCTCTCACTAATGCATTCATATGAATGTAATCTTTACTGTGCTACTTTATCTGTATCTGATTTAGAACGAGTAGAAACCTGTGAGAAATATAACGACCCAAAGACAAAAGATCTGATAAAAATGAGCTGTTATAGGAGCAATAGCCATGTGGGCAGCACTGTGTCATATGCCATAGCTGTGCACAAGGTGTTCGTCACAGCTCCAGATTATTTGTTCATTAATGATGTCATCAGCGACTAGTCGACTTCGACTCGACTTTCATCACATAAACGTCGACTTTAAAAAATCAGAAGTCGTTCAACCCCTAGTGTGTGTGTGTGAGTGAGTGTGTGTGTGTGTGTGTGTGTGTGTCAGAGTGTGCATGTTTGTGTGTGTATGTGTGTGTTCAGTGAAGATGTCTGTGTCAGATGAGTGTCTTTTGTTTTGCTCTTTGTTGTCATGTTTTCTCAAGGACGCGTGTCAGTGTGTGTGTGTGAGTTTGTGTGTGTCTCACTCAGGTCCTGTGAGAGTGTGTGTGTGAGTTTGTGTGTGTGTGTAGAGGAGCGGCTTCATCCTCCCCCACCCGTCTGTCTCTCTCCGTGAGGGTGGGGCTGATGCATCAGACATCTTCCCTGAACACACACACACACACACACACACACACTCTCAGTGTTCAGATGGGTGTGTGCTGTCGTCGGGTTCAGTTCAGTCGTGTGTTCTGTTGCTGGGTGACTGTTTCCTGTGTATGACTCTGATCTGGAGGAGTTTCATCATCACTGGTGTGTGAGTGTGTGTGTGTGTGTGAGTGTGTGTGTGTGAGTGAATGTGTGTGTCATAGTGTGAGTGTGTGTATGTGAGAGTGAGTGTGAGTGTGTGTTTGGTTTCTGATGTTCATTTATAATGTCTCCCTGATTCTCTTCAGCTGATAAACACAGATGCTGATATGGAGGATTAGGATTATTTGTCTGCAGTGATCATAAATATCTATAAACATCTGCTGTTTTATCAGATTCACACACATTTTTCCATTTTTGGATCATGCTGAATATTAGAAGTGGTATATTGTAGTTTGCATTATTGCACATAACTTTATAGTTTAGTTTGAAGTATAAAGCCTGAATATAAAGCATGTCTCATGTTTAAAACAACTTAAACAGAAACTGTATCATCCCATTGAGGGGAAACTCAGAGTTTAAATTATTTTCTAAACACACTGAAGTTCTGCTCATGCAGTGATTAAAACAACACTGATGCAAACTGAACCAAATGACCCATAATGAAAACTTCCAGTATGAATACATGTACTGTTAAACCCCGAATTATGTGTAATATTACGTGTGTTATGTTCATCTGTGGCTGTTATTGGCTCTCCTGACGGTTTAACGGACATCGGCTCGTGTGTGTCGTGTTGTTTTGTGAGGAAACATCAGGCTGTATCTGATGAGAGAATGAAGTCAGCATCTCTTTCTCTTCCTGTCGTTCATCATGATAATGATGATTACACAATCATATCTGACACGCATTAGAGCTTGAGACAGAGTGCGTGTCTCTGAATGACCTCCTCAAACAGATGCTTTAAGACATTTAAGACACTGTCAAATCTTGACTGATTTTTCTCAAGTAAGCGTCAGAATAACTGCAGTCATATTTCCAGATGAACACTTACTGGACTGAAGCAGCTCAGCTTTACTTGATTCTCCATCAATCATTTTTTAGTCTCAAATCTGATGATCAGGATCTTTTGTTTCCAGAAGCTTTACTTTCACTGTTCCTCAGCGGAGGAATGATCTTCATCTCACATCTTCTGAGGAGCGTTTATTTCTTCATCTCTCAATCAGCATTGGATTGTATTGCATTATATGTTTGGATCATTTCAGTCTCATCTTACTAAGACATATTATTGGAAATCAGTGTTGGGCAGTAACTAGTAACTAGTTACAGTAATAATATTATTTTTGCAGTAAGTAGTAATGTAACCAATTACTGATAAGATTTCAGTAATAATATTACAGTTACTATCCATAAAACAGCTCGTTACTTCGATGTCTCGACCCCTACTGATTTGAAATCCAACAATCCAATAATATGATTTATTTTCATAAATTTCACAACTCGCACATGAATCACCAGAGCATCAGGCAAGCTTGGAATATATATTGTCATTACATTGATTTTGTCAGGAGAAAAGATGATCTGAACACTGATGTGTAAGTTGTGGCATTACTCTGGCGTTACATCCCTCTGATCCAGATATAAATTGTATTACTATAATTAAAAATCTTATGAACTTATGATTTCTTTTGATAAAATACATCAAATATAGTCATATATGGGTAACACAGAAATTAAAGTTACAATTAGTTTCATGCTGCACAATGAGAATAATGCAACACTTTTACTTAAAAGTCGCTATCAATCACCACTGAGTGTTTGTAATAACTTCTGACTGCGATCCAGTGTGGATTTTGGTCAAATGATGAGACAGTAGCCAACAATACATTGTATGGGTCAAAATTATCCATTTTTTTATGCCAAAAATCATTAGAATATTAAGTAAAGATCGTGTTACATGAAGATATTTTGTAAATGTCCTACCGTAAATATATCAAAACTTAATGTTTGATTAGTAATATGCATTGCTAAGAACTTCATTTGGACAACTTTAAAGGTGATTTTCTCAATATTTAGATTTTTTTGCACCCTCAGATTCCAGATTTTCAAGTAGTTATATCTCAGACAAATATTGTCCTATCCTAACAAACCATACATCAATGGAAAGCTTATTTATTCAGCTTTCAGATGATATATTGATCTCAATTTAAAAAAAAAAAAATGGACCCTTATGACTGTTTTTGTGCTCTAGGGTCACATTTTTGCTCAGTTTGAGTCTCTGAATAAGACTGAGCTGTTTCTTTGATGAAATGAATAAGTCAGTCATTGATTGAGTCAGCCCTCTGTTCCGTCTCTCAGTCAGTGATGATGAGTGAAGTGTGTGTCTGAAGCGGTTTGTTTCAGTCAGTCGGCCCTATCTGCTTTCTTATGAAAATATTGGTTTATCTAGCCAAATTTCAGCTGATGCTGTGCTGCTGGATGTCTGTTGTGTTCGTTTTCTAGCTCAGCCGTTCTGAGGGTCTCCTCAAAGTCTGAATGTCTGATCTCTCCAGTGTTAATTTTGTCAGCTATTTTCAATTTTAGTCTTAGTCTTAGTCCCGTAATAAATATCCTTGTTAGTTTTTATCCTATTTAGTCAAACTTATCCTATTATCAGCATTTTTGTCTAATTTTAGTCAAAGAAAATCTTAAGCATTTTATTCAAGTTTTAGTCTTGTCCCATATTCATCATACTGTATAATGGTGAAACTGATAAAAAAATGTTTTTGGTCAAAATTATAATCGTAATGATTGTTGTCATTTGAGAAATTTACTTTTGCATTTCAGGTATTGCACTTTCACCAGTAAGCTCAAAGCAACAGAATGTCGACTCAAACACATGGTTAATTTTACCTCATCTAGTGTAGATTTATTATAGACCATTCATTATATAAATTAATATCAAACACTTATGCACTCCCTCTGTCTACATTATGAAAACTGGTAAAACAAACAAAAAATATTATAACAGTGAAATTCCTAATAGTAGTTCCAATAACTCCAAATTGCAATAGCCTATGATTCTCTCTTAAAGGGGTCCTATTATGCTTTTTCACTTTTTGAATTTTAGTCAGTGTGTAGTGTGTATGTTTGGGCATAAAAAAGATCTACAAAGTTACAAACCTCAAAGTCCACTCCAAAGGGAGATATTTCGTTTTTAAAAAATCCCTTTTCAAGAACTACAACGAACGGCTCGTTTGGACTACAAAGTTGTTTTCCTGTATTTGTGACATCACAAATTGGTCCATTAGAATATCATTAAAATAAATCCCGCCTCCGGAAATTCGAATGCACGTTTCAAAATCGAAACCCGGTGCGGGTGTTTTTATATCACTGTATTTCTGAAGGAAACCGACTGTCTTCAGAAAATTTTGGATGTCATTTTCATTTCATCTTGCATGTAATGTCTGATAAAGCAGTGTTTGTGAGCAGAGCTCTGCTTTGTGTACAGCGTTACCGGGGAAACCTCGCTCTCTCCCGCTACAACAGCGCCTCCCGCTGGCAGAGAATTAATTTGCATATATATGCCGCCACAAATAGTGTAACTCTGTGGGACTATGGTATAAATAAATTCAACTGTATAACAGTTTAACTGCAATTCATGTTATGTTAGAATTAAAGAACTATAAACATAATACATATTACCGTTGCACTTATCTGTACATAGTAAATGCAGTTATTTTTAAGCTGTTGACATCCTGTCTAAAACGTGATTTAGCCAAAAAAACAACAACAATAATGTTACCACTTTAATATGTCTTGCATTATCCATGCGTGCACAGGTTCTGCGCGATCCTCTTGTTCAATATTCTCGGGGTCTGAATTGATATGGCAATATTGAGGAACTTGCTGCTTTGGCAGGGGGCGGGGCAATACTGAAACACCGTCTAAGCTGTTCGCCAATCACAACGCACTGGGACAGCTAACCAATCACAACACATTTAGTTTTTCAGAAGGCGGGCCTTCATCAAACCCGGAACTAATCGAGTCGTTTGTGCCAGGCTGGGGAGAGAGGTATTGTAATAATGTAAATTATGTGAAAAATAATGCGTTTTTCAAACCACCAAGCATGAGAGCATGTCCTAGTAAACCCCCAAAACAAAATCAAGACTTTGTAAAAGAGCATGATATGACCCCTTTAAAACAGTGGTTTAGTAAGTTAGGGCTGTAGTGCACGTGACGTCACACTATATAACAATCATAATACAAAGTTTTGTATACAAATGTAATAATATTACAGTTGCCAGTTGTTTTATTTAGACAATAAGTCTATGCTAATTCACAAATGACCTCAAACGCCATACACGGCGTTTCCTTTAGATTGGCAGGTTTGAGCGCAGGAAAATACAGTTTATTCTGCATTCAGCAAATTTATTTTGTGTTGAGCGATGGACCTTGATGGGAAACCAAATACTACATCACCGATCTGGAATCATTTCCATTCATGTCACCCATCCGCGTTTGTACAAGTGTCTTAAGTTCACGTGATCGCAAACGCTCGGCTGGTCAGGTTTGTATTGGTGAGGCTTTCTCCAAACGAGCCAAATACAAACGAGACAGCGATAAATGTAAGATGCTACCAAGTAATGTGGAAACATACACCGTGATTCCTATTCCACACAGAGCGCGTGCAGACGAGGAGTTAACGCGCCGCTCGCTCGGTGGCGGAACAGAACCGTGTCTAAACCGGACGCGACCGGTGTCACTCCGCATCGCAACCTACAGTCTGTGGTCCAACACAACAGATTGAGTGTCTACAGGACATTTGAGCTTTGTGTCAGTACATCATAAACAGGGTGAAGCAGTGTACTGTGAGGATTTGTCGTGTCATGTCGCGCCGCTCGCGTCCGGTTGACGGTGTATTTAACTTTTTTTTTTTTGTTTGTTTTTGTTAGGCTACTTTCCTATTTGATTATTATTTCTTTGATATTTATTTTAGTGTTTTGCAGGCTGTGAGTTCACTGACGGAAGTGCTAAAATAAACACGCACGTTTGTTAATAGATGATCAAACCTCATTTATTTATTGCGTTTCAAAATTATATATATAATTATATAATGTATATTTGTAGCAATAGCCAACAATACATTGTATGGGTTGATTTTCCTTTTATGCCAAAAATCATTAGGATATTAAGTAAAGATCATGTTCCATGAAGATATTTTGTAAATTTCCTACCGTAAATATATCAAAACTTAATTTTTGATTAGTAATATGCATTGCTAAGAACTTCATTTGGACAACTTTAAAGGTGATTTTCTCAATATTTAGATTTTTTTGCACCCTCAGATTCCAGATTTTCAAATAGTTATATCTCAGCCAAATATTGTCCTATCCTAACAAACCATACATCAATGGAAAGATTATTTATTCAGCTTTCAGATGATGTATAAATCTCAATTTCAAAAAATTGACCCTTATGACTGGTTTTGTGGTCACATTTTTCGTCATAGATTTTTTTAATGAAACCCTCCTCCGTCTCTGTTCTCAGGCCGCTCGTCTCGTCTGCTGGATCATGTCCACGATGGTGTATCCTCGTGATGAGAAGCTGGAGAAGCTGTCGCAGGAGGAGATCATCTCCAACACAAAGCTGGTGATCCAGGGTCTGGAGGCGCTGAAGAACGAGCACAACTCCATCCTGCACAGCCTGCTGGAGACCATCAAGTGCCTGAAGAAGGACGAGGAGGCCAGCGTGGTGCACGAGAAGTCCAGCCTGCTGCGGAAATCTGTGGAGATGATCGAGCTGGGGCTGGGCGAGGCTCAGGTGAGACGCCGGGGTCAGAGGTCACCCTCAGGGTCACTCTGTACTCATGCTCCTCAGTGCTGTTTCTCTATAATCTTTCATTAGAGTGTAAGAACTTGGAATGATCCAATCATTTCCTAGCAAAAGCAGCAGTAGCCCCTCTCACTTTTTCCTAAATAAAGCACAACATTCAGTTCTAGAAGTAAAAATCCTATTCATTTTTTTCCGTAGTGACACTGATTTTTAATGATAACATATTAACTATTAAAAACAGATCCACTGTGTGATATGAGGTAGTTAACCGACAGAATATACTATTCTTAAAGCCATCAGTGCATATATTTCAACTTACTTTAAAATAATCACATTCAAAAGCATAATTCCCAATGGAAAACTACATTACCCATGATTCTCCAGAGAAATCTCCACCAATCAGAGAATCAAAACAAGCAAATTGTGCTAAAAGTGCACTTTAGCTCCACCCACTCCTATAAAACACAGCAAATGATGAATCGCTCTCAAAATACTTAATTATTTGTATGCATAATATGCAATATTTTGTAATACAATATATGGTCTCAATATATAAAAATTCAAACTACCTGTCTGTAAAACATTTTTGTCTTCCCAATTTTTATCACAAAAGACTTTTGTAAGATGGACCCAGAAAACTTGTAAAAAAAAAATTTTTTATCACAAATACATATAAATAATATTTTAAAAGAATCAAGAAAGTTGGAAGTTCAGTCTTTTTTTCTAAGTTGAATTTTATAAAAGGTATATATATATTTTAGTGCTGTCAAACGATTAACATATATGTGTGTGTACTGTATTTTTATGTATATATAGGCCTAAATGCACACACATGCATGTATATATTTAAGAAAAATAATGTACCAAAAAAAATGTACATGTAAATATTTTCAAAATATATACTGTATGTGTGTGTATTTATATATACATAAGTATACATATATTATGTAATAAATGTTTATTTTGGATGTGTTTAATCATTTGACAGCACTAATGTGTGTGTGTTAGAGGTGGAATGGTACACAGATGTCACGGTTCGATACGATTTCTGTACAACAGGAAAAAAATAAATAAATCTACTATGCTCGGTTTCTTTTCATTTATTTTGAACAGACAGTAGTACAAATTACTATTTTTTCCACCTAGATGTGGAAATACTAAATATTATTACATATATATAAAATCTGCAGTACATATATACATACAGGGAATATATTCTTGAAAAATATTTGATTTAGTTTAGAGATAAACAAGGGAAAAAACAGTGCGACATATAACGTAGCCTATATATGCTGAGTTTCAGTTAATTTTTATGACACGCTTAATTTGTTCACAGAAAGGAAACTCAAATGGCAGAAAGCGACATTCTATTTGTTTTCCTTATTTTACAAAAGCACGTTTTGTTTTCATTGTGAGTGTACATCAATAAAAGCAGACCTTTATACAGTGATGCATTATTAATAAGACAATAAGTGTTTAAAGTTGATTCTGCTGGTATAAGGAAACAGTTGAAGCGATCGCGCCAGTACACACACACACACACACACACACACACACAAAACACCTCAGTTCCAGCATTTCTAAATTGACAGCACAGTTGGTACTTTATCAAAATAAAATACAGTGAACCAAACATCACCGTTGGAACGCGACTGAAGTACAAAGCCTATCATTTACATAATAAATAACAGTTTAGCATTCAGATACGTTACATCGCAAATATGGAAATATTATGGAATATTTGGATATGTGCCGAATGAGAGAGGTAGGATACATGAGCTCAAAGCTCCATTTTGCAAACAGTTGAGTGCGCAAGTCTTTAAAGTATACTCCTATGTGAGAGACTCTTTCAGAACCAGCACATGGTCACTGTCTAGGGGACTTTGTTTTCAAGTGCGCAACATGGCATTCGCTGTTCTTCTGCTGGCGGTTATCAAACAGCGTTGCATTACTGCGGACGCCCCCTTCTGGATTGGGGGTGAATTGCCTGTATTCGTTGTAAGGCCTCATGCACCGAACCGAGGTGTCTGTACCGTGATGGTTCGGTACGAATACATGTATCGTAGGGCTGGGCGATAATTCGATAACAATAATTATCGCGATATAATCTTCCTCAATAAAACGATATGAAGAGTTCGATAAATGATCAATATAATGTTTTTGCGCCAAAAACGTAACGAAACAAACAGCGCAACTCATTTGAATCGTGCCACATGGACCGTTTATCCGCTCGGATCACAGTTCAAACTGCCGCGCGGCGCGAGCTCACCAAAGCAGATGCGTTTACTCAGTCACGCGAGCACTAAACCGCGGTGTGAGATCCAGTGCGAAGCGCTTGCATTCAGCGAAGAACACAAATGTCTCTGTGGTAGTTTATAGTTTAAAGCCAAACAGGAGAAACACTGTGCAACGAGACAGTCAGAAGGCTTTTCAATTTACACATCGCCATTATTTACCATGGATTTACTGTAACGATAGTAACACTCACTGCACCATGGTATTGTGGCAGAAATGTGGGATATTCACACTGAATTTTATTACAGGAGTAAAGGTATATAATTATAGTAAGTATGTGTGGTTAAGCTATAGCATGTGTGCATTTATACTGAATGTTTTTAGACTACTGTTTTTCATACAAATAGGCTACCTGAAAACCATATAGTAACCATATAGTTTACCATGGTATTGAGGTGTTATATGTGTGGTTTTAACTGTTTATCATGATTTAAATGTATGCTACTATGGGAGACCAATGCTTAATTAAAAAAAATAAAATAAAAAAAAAAAAACATTGTCAGAATAAATTTAACCATATAAAACTTTATAAAACAATTTTTTTTTACAGATGTTACTGATTTTGGTAATGAACAAAATTTTACCTCTGCATCCTAACTCAATCTACTATCAAATGTGCATTTCTAAGAGACAAAAAAGTGATATTATTATTGTTATTAATATTATCAGGCAACCCAAACCTGTTTCTTGATTTGAAACAATGTTACTCATTAGAACATGCAGAAACTAAGAAATACATTTTTCTATTTAGATATTTATTTTGTTAAGGAAAATTAATGTTCTGGTTTCTACAATTTTAACTTTGGAGCAAAAATCTGGCTTTAAACTTGAAAGAAATAAAGATTTGACATTTACCGTGATAATTATCGACTGATATGAAAAAAATTATCGTGATAATTTTTTGGGCCATATCGCCCAGCCCTAATGTATCGTTACACCCCTAGTGTGTGTGTGTGTGTGTGTATGTATGTATATATATATATATATATATATATATATATATATATATATATGGAATCAATGTCTTTAAATCAATAATTTTACATTTCTCCATCATTTTTTATTTCTATTAAGTCATTTGCAGTGCTTCATGGGATTGTAGTTCTTTAAAGTCGTTATAAGTTCACAGTCCTATCTCTTTGTCTTTTTGTCAAATTTTCAAATACTTTTTTGCTTCAAATTAAAGTTTAGAACGTTGTAATTCTTCTTGTAGCTGGCTGGTTTAGTTCTTGGCTGAAGATTTTTTATAAATCTCTATGGCAAACATGAATGAAATCCAGTGCTGCTGATTCTATATTCACTCTATATATTTTTGTACTCAGATAAGTCAGAATAACTGTGAATGCAGATTCATGTTGACTTCAGAGATGGAACGAATGTGTGTCAGTGTTTAACTAAAGACATCAGGAGGACGAGCGAGCATGTGACCGCCGTCAGTCATGTGACCCGCTCTGTGTGTGTGTGTGTGTGTGTGTGTGCAGGTGATGATGGCTCTGTCGAATCACCTGAACGCAGTGGAGTCGGAGAAGCAGAAGCTGCGTGCTCAGGTGCGGCGTCTCTGTCAGGAGAACCAGTGGCTGCGGGACGAGCTGGCCAACACTCAGCAGAAGCTGCAGAAGAGCGAGCAGAGCGTGGCACAGCTGGAGGAGGAGAAGAAGCACCTGGAGTTCATGAACCAGCTCAAGAAGTACGATGAGGACGCCTCGCCTTCGGTGAGATCACAGACACACACTAGTGCTGTTCACTGAGTCACTCCTCGCCAGTGCTGGGCTAGTTACGCAAAAAATTGAATTTATTAGTCATTACTAGTTACTCCTTTCAAAAGTATTATTATTACTGTAACTAGTTACTGGCCAACACTGGTCCTCACTAGTGCTGATAGTGATGAGCTGAACGTGTTTGAGCTCCAGCTGTGAGTGATTCCTCAGATCAGATCAGATCAGTGTGTTGTGGAGTGTTTGCGCTGAGATCAGCATTCTGTGCCAGTGCTGCGTCATGCTGGGAACCTTATTGAAATGCAGAACCTTTGAGAACAGAGAAACGCTCCTTGATCCAGATAATAGTGAGAGAAACTCAGTGTGAGAGGAGAGACACTTTAACACTTTAAATAATTAAATGCAAACTAAAGTGAATAATAAGTGAAAACTAAATAAATAAAATCTGTTTTCACTGGAAATTTACAATAAGGTCTCATTTGTTCACATTCTTTAAATAAATAAGTCAACATGAACTGACAATGAATAATACAGCACTAATTTTAATGTTAATTTCAGCATTTGCTCATAAAATCACTTTTAAAAGTTGTATTTGTTAACATGAGTTAATGAACTGTGAACTAACAAACAAAAAATGAATAACTGAATTTTATTAAATAACATTATGAAAGATTAATAATGCTGTAAAAATACAGAATATTGCACGATTGCATTTTTATTAAATAACATTAACCGAGATTAATAAATGCTGTAAAATATATTACACAATTGCATTTTATTAAATAACATTAACAGATTAATAAATGGTGTAAATTGCACTATTGCATTTTTATTAAATATCATTAACAGAGATTAATAAATGCTGTAAAAAATATATATTGCACGATTGGATTTGCTTAAATAAATGCTGGAGTTTGTGTAGAGTTCAGCTCATCTGCAGACAGAAAGTGTGTTCATCTGAAGCCTTTCTGGTGCTTTTGCTCCAATGCTCCAGTAAAGGAGTTTCTTTCATGTTGTTTCCAACCTGTAATTACGACTTTCTGCAAAGATGAAAGTTGTTTTTAGGAGTTTTATCCCAGACCTGTGATTTTTTTTTTTTTTTTTTTTAGCAGTGAGTGTAGTTTGTACAGGTCGAGAGCTCATGATTACAGTCATTCCAGCAATGATGTGAGCTCAACATGAACACAGTGCTGCATGTCTCTCAGCTGTCTGTCTCTTTCTCTGTCTCTCTGTTTCAGGAGGAGAAGGACGGTGAGCCGCCTAAGGACTCTCTGGACGATCTCTTTCCTAACGATGAGGAGGAACACACTCAAGGAAGTGAGGGAACATCACTGCATTGATGCAGGAGAAAGAGATCCAGGCAGATGAAGTCTTTTCGTGAAGTTATATTTTATTAAAATCAGTTATCATAAGTGATGAAGATTACAGATGATTAAATGTAAAATATGAAAAACTAAAAGAAAAAAAATGGATACAATATCCAGACTGAGTACAGGTGCATCTCAAAAAATTAGAATATCATGAAAAAGTTACTTTTTTCTGTAACTTATTTCAAAAAGTGAAACTTTTATATATTCTACATTCATTACATGTAAAGTAAAACATTTCAAAAGTTTTTTGTTTCAATTTTGATGATTAGAGCTTACAGCTCATGAAAGTCAAAAATCCAGTATCTCAAAATATTAGAACATTGCCTAAGATCAATGAGAAAAAGGATTTGCCAAACATAAAAGTTCAAGTTCTTTAAAGTATGTTAATTTATGCACTCAATAGTTGGTCGGGGCTCTTTAGCACAAACTCCAGGATCAGTGAGGTGTTGCATGGAAGCGATCAGCCTGTGGCTCTGCTGAGGCACTATTGAGCTTCAGCTCGTCTGGATTGTTGGATCCACTGTTTCTCATCTTTCTCTTGAAAATATCCCATAGATTCCATATGGGCTTCAGGTCAGGCATGTTGGCTGGCCAATCAAGCACAGTAATATCATGGTCAGCAAACCTCTTGGAAGTGGTTTTGGCACTGTGGGCAGGTGCTAAAGTCCTGCTGGAAAAGGAAATCAGCATCTCCATAAAGCTTGTCAGCAGATAGAAGAATAAAGTGCTCCAAAATCTCCTGGTAGACGGCTGCATTGACTTTGGACTTGATAAAACACAGTGGACCAACACCAGCAGACGTCACGACACCCCAAATCATCACTGACTTCAGAAACTTCACACTGGACTTCAAGCAGCTTGGATTCTGTGCCTCTCCAGTCTTCCTTCGGACTCCCGACCTTGATTTCCAAATGAAATTCAAAATTTACTTTTATCTGAAAAGAGGACTTTGGACCACTGAGCAACAGTCCAGTTTTTTTCTCCTTAGCCCAGGTAAGATGCTTCTGACATTGTTTCTGTTTCAGAAGTGGCTTGGTAGCCCTTTTCCTGAAGACGTCTGAGCGTGGTGACTCTTGATCACTGACTCTAGCTTCAGTCCACTCCTTGTGAAGCTCTCCCAAGTGTTTGAATCAGCTTTGTTTGACAGTATTCTCAAGCTTGTGGTCATCCCTGTTGCTCGTGCACCTTTTCCTACCCCATTTCTTCATTCCGGTCAACTTTGCATTTAATATGCTTTGATACAGCACTCTTTGAACAGCCAGCCCTTTCAGTAATGACCTTCTGTGACTTACCCTCTTTGTGGAGGGTGTCAATGATTGTCTTCTGGACCACTGCCAAGTCAGTAGTCTTCCCCATTATTGTGGTGTCAAAGAACAAGAGATACCCGGAATTTATACTGTAGGGATGGTCATTTAATGAAGCTCAAATGTAAATATTCTAATATTTTGAGATACTGGAATTTTGACTTTCATGACCTGTAAGCTCTAAACATCAAAATTAAAACAACAAAAACTTTTGAAATGTTTTACTTTACTTGTAATGAATCTAAAATATATGAAAGTTTCACTTTATGAAATATGTTACAAGAAAAAATTAACTTTTTCACAATATTCTAATTTTTTGAGATGCGTCTGTATATTCAGCTAAAATTCTAAGAGAATAGACTAAAATCTGAGTATAATAATCTTCAAGCGCTAAAGAGATGAAGATCTTCAAAGCATGCCATCAGAGAAAAGAGAAAAAGTAAAAAAGCCAGTTTGGGAAGCAATATATGAAGAGTTTATTTGCAAAAACAGATAACATTTTTATTAATTTTTATAAATCATGTTTTTATTGTGTTAGCTGTATATTTTAAATTATTATTATTATTTAATCAAAACAACCCACCTACGGTTTGATTGATATTAATTGGAATGCAGAATAAAAAAATAAAAAAAAACATTTTTGAAAATGTATATAAACGTAGTTATCTGATTTTGCAAATAAACTCTTCATGTATACTAGAGACCTACATCCTCTTACAGCATCATGGAATGTTTTTGTATCTGATCAACAAATGTCAGACTGTTTTTATCCATTATGTCATTATCTACATGTTGTCAAATATTTCCCCTAACTACGGTGAATTTAGTTCAGGACTGGGTCACGTTAACATGGCCTGTGAAATGCAGTGGGTAGAAGTAAGATGAAAATAGAGACATGGGTTGTGGTTTTACACCCTTCTAGCAGAAACAACAGAGTTATCTTATTGTAAATACCAACCCTTGGAAAAGAACTTCTAGTATCATGAAAATAGAAGACAAATTTAGCAAACATCCTTGCATATAAAATATTTTTGCAGAGAATAAGTTTCCAACATCCTGCCCAAACATCACAAAATGTACCAAATGAAGGAAATATACTACGTCACTGGAATATGAGTACAACTGGAATTAACTAGAATTATGAATATAAATGCATAATACTTGAGTAACTGAGTATATGAGTAATACAGTCATATGAATATAATGTAATAAAACCATAAAAGAATAAGTCATGAGGAATATACTGTATGAATGAATATGAAAAATAAGAAAACATAACCATATGTGACCCTGGAGCACAAAAGCAGTCATAAGTAGCACAGGTATATTTGTAGCAATAGCCAAAAATACATTGTATGGGTCAAAATTATCCATTTTTCTTTTATGCCAAAAATCATTAGGATATTAAGTAAAGATCATGTTCCATGAAGTTTTTTTGTAAATAAAAAATTATCTTAGTTTTTGATTAGTAATATGCATTGCTAAGATCTTTATTTGGACAACTTTAAAGGTGATTTTCTCAATATTTAGATTTTTTTGCACCCTCAGATTCCAGATTTTCAAATATTGTCCTAACAAACCATACATCAATGGAAAGATTATTTATTCAGCTTTCGGATGATGTATAAATCTCTATTTCAAAAAATTGAGCCTTATGACTGGTTTTGTGCTCCAGGGTCACATATAGTGAAGTAAACTCAGTGTCCCACTGAGGGCACGGTTGACAGTAAAAAGGTTAACCCTGCTCTAACCTTTGACCTCTGCAGTGCAGCACCAGCACAACAGCGCGGCGGTGGCGGCGGCTCAGCAGGGCGGCTATGAGATTCCAGCGCGCCTGCGGACGCTGCATAACCTGGTGATCCAGTACGCGTCTCAGGGCCGCTACGAGGTGGCCGTGCCGCTCTGCAAACAGGCTCTGGAGGATCTGGAGAAAACCTCTGGACACGACCACCCCGACGTGGCCACCATGCTCAACATCCTGGCCCTCGTGTACAGGTCAGATTGACAGATGACACAATCATCATCATCATCAGCTGATTTTCGTGCACTAATTTTGTACTTAATATACTAAAAATGATTCTTTAGTACTTCTTAAGATAATCTTAAGTGTACTCAACTGTGCTATTTTGGGACACTGTGAATATAAACTAAAATGCGCTTTTAACACAATGTCTGTGTTTAATGAATGTATTTAGTCACCACTTGAGTGTACTAGTGTATGAAAGATGGGTTCAAGTGTACTACAAGAGCTAACTAAATACATTTTTATAGTATGTTAAAAGCACATTTTAGTTCATATTCATGGTGTCCCAAAATAGCACAGTTGAGTACACTGAAGTTCATCTTAAGAAGTACTAACGAATCATTTTAATATATTAAATACAAAATTAGTGTGTGAAAACAGAGCACATTAAGTACATTATGGAAGTGTACTTTTATTTCTATAGCGCTTTTAACAGTACAGATTGTGTCAAAGCAGCTTTACAGTATTAAATAGGAAAATTAGTGTGTAATAATGCAAAAAGACAACAGTAAACACTCAGTTATTAAAGTCAGTTCATCATTGATGCAGTGATGTCATCAATCAGCTCAGTTCAGTTTTTTTAGTATCTGTGCTTTCAAGTTGACAATATCGCTGGACCTGTCTGTGTGTTCCTCAGGGATCAGAATAAATATAAAGAGGCTGCTCACCTGCTGAATGACGCTCTCTCCATCAGAGAGAAGACTCTGGGCAAAGACCACCCTGCTGTAAGTCATGCGTATTTATCACCATCATGTTAGAGATTAGAGCAGATTCAGACTCCCAATAACAGAAGAAACTACAGCAGGACATTCTCAAGAAATAAATTATTTCAATGTTATTCGTCAAGTGAAATTTATTTATTTAACATTTTAAACAATACAGATTGATTCAGAGCAGTGTAACATGCAATATGGTGTCTAAAACTGTTTTAAATACTTAATAATCGAGCTATATATATATATATATATATATATATATATATATATATATATATATATATATGGCATCTAAATTTATTTCCTTTTTACTAATTCACTAAATTTTGCTAATTATTATTTTATTGCATATATTATATACTATTATATTAAACTATTTTGAATACTAATTTGTTTTGACTTTTTACTTGTACTTTTTTAAATACTGTATGGTATTGAATGCACTTTGTGTGCTAGAAAGGCAGTTTATAAATAAAATGTCATACGGTATCTAACAATATTTTAAGTAATTTAATATTATTACTAATTATGTTGTTGCATATATATTATGTTATATTATATTAATTACATTATATTAATTATATTATATTATATGATATTATGTTTATTATATTATATTATATTATATTATATTGTTATAGTATAATATATCGCATCTAAAACAAATTTAAATAATATATTTACCAATTATCTTATTGCACACACACACACACACACACACACACACACACATACATATATATATATATATATATATATATATATATGAATGATTTGAAGCAGAATAATTCATCCTGTCTATGCAGAAAATGACAACCAGAAATAAAATAAAAGATAAAAAGTAAATTGAGTAAAAACAAACTGAAGTGTTTGATTAACATCTTATAAACAGTTTTGAGGATGCTATAGTAGTGTAACTCTTTCAGAGTGGTGTGTCTCATTAGATCAGTGTTGATTATGGTTTATTAGTGCACTAATATGCCTCTGTGTCGTCAGTGCTGAGTTTGCTCCTGTGTTTCAGGTTGCAGCCACTCTGAATAATCTGGCAGTGCTGTATGGGAAGAGAGGGAAGTATAAGGAGGCCGAGCCGCTGTGCAAACGAGCTCTGGAGATCCGAGAGAAGGTCAGTGATAAACGCTGAGATCTCTGCCTGTGAAATCAGCAATTAGTCGCTCGTCACCTCCTGATGAGTTTTGATGGAGCAGCAGAATGAGATGAAACACTGACAGCAGCTGTTTCCTCTGAGTCTGCTTATTTAAACTCTTACATTTAAATGAAGGACACTATTGTACAGCGCTGGCCAAAATGATTATAACGCTAGTGTTTTCAGCAGCTAAAAAATGGTTTTAAGTCAGTTATTTCTATCTTTTGCTGTAGTGTTTCAGTAGGAAATATCAGTTTACATTTCCAAACATTCATTTGGCCATTAATTGTAATAATCCAGTGAGATTTTTGAGATCTGATCTGATCATCATCAGTCTGTCTGGAATGACATGAAGAAACAGAACAAACTGAGACAGACTAAATCCAGAAGAACTGATGCTTCAAGAAACCTTAATGGTTTTAAGTCAATAACTGACTTAAAACCATTTTTAGCTGCTGAAAATACTAGTGTTCTAATCATTCTGGCCACCGCTGTACTTCTGTCTGAAATGAGGCTTGTCTGTCTCTGTGTGCGTGTGTGTGTGTGTGTGTGTGTGTGCGTGTGTGTGTGTGTGTGCGTGCGTGTGTGTGTGTGTGTGTGTGTGTGTGTCAGGTGCTGGGGAAGGATCATCCTGACGTGGCGAAGCAGCTGAATAATCTGGCGCTGCTGTGTCAGAATCAGGGCAAGTATGAGGAGGTGGAGTATTATTACTGCAGAGCGCTGGAGATCTATGAGTGTCGGCTCGGCCCGGACGACCCCAACGTGGCCAAAACCAAGAACAACCTGGTGAGTGTGAGAAAAGCGGAACTAACTGAGCGGCTGCATTTGCATTTTATTTGCATTTGCAAATATGAGCAAAGCTGCAGCAGAACTCTTCAGAGCATCTGCTGTTTGTGTGCAGCTGAATTTTCACATTATCACAGTTTATTCACTATAGTTTAGAAAATGGTAATAAAATATGACAAGAACTCAAGAGTT
>CM077243.1:450000-552500 GCA_039654775.1 Spinibarbus caldwelli
GGCTGTTTCCGGCAATCTGCCTCAGAATATAAACATTTTAGAAACATTTGACAATAATGAGCTTTTAAAAAGGTATCAGCTTTAGGGTTTGGAGGTTATCCCAACTCCAAATTTTCCTTTGATTATATCCTTTTCATTAACCAGTTGGGGAAGAAGTAACAGCTGTTCTTGTGTCCAGTTTGGTTAGTAGATAGAATATAGAAAAAAGAAACCTAGTGTTTTTTTTTTTTTTAAAGAAACAAGTAGATAGAATAGAAAAAAAGAAAGCTAGTGTTAGTTTTTCAAGAAAAGTAGCAGTTAGAGAATAAATATGCAATTGATAGAGGGTCAAGTGTGTGTGTGTGTTTTTTTTTTTTTTTTTAATAAAAAGAAGACAGATAGATAAAATAGAATTAGAATAGAGAGTGATAGAGTTAGAGGGTCAAATAAAGATGGAAGAGATGTGTTTTTAGCCGTTTCTTGAAGATGGCTAAGGATTCAGCTGCTCGGATTGAGTTGGGCAGGTCATTCCACCAGATGGGTTAATGAAAAACAGTTAATGAAAAAGTCTGTGAAAGTGATTTTGTGCCTCTTTGGGATGGCACAATAATGCGTCGTTCACTTGCAGAACACAAGTTTCTAGAGGGCACATAGGTCTGAAGTACTGAATTTAGGTAAAGGGGTGCAGAGCCAAAGGTGGTTTTGTATGCAAACATTAATGCCTTGAATTTTATGCGAGCAGCTATTGGTAGCCAGTGCAAATTGATGAACAGACGTGTGACGTGCGTTCTTTTCGGCTCATTAAAGATTAATTTTGCAGCGGCATTTTGGATTAATTGTAGAGGTTTGATGGAATTGGCTGGAAGACCTGCCAAGAGAGCGTTGCAATAATCAAGTCTGGACAGAACAAGAGCTTGAAAAAGGAGTTGTGTTGCATATTCCAAAAGAAAGGGCCTGATCTTCCTAATATTATATAAAGCAAATCTGCAGGACCGGGCAGATTTAGCAATGTGGTCTGAGAAATTCAGCTCATCATCAATCACAACTCCAAGGTTTCTGGCTGTTTTTGAAGGAGTAATGGTTGATGAGCCTAACTGGAAGGTGAAATTGTGATGAAGTGATGGGTTTACTGAAACTACAAGTAGTTCTGTCTTAGCTAGGTTGAGTTGAAGGTGATGGTTCTTCATCCAGCAAGAAATGTCTGTTATACATGCTGAGATGCGAGCAGCTATCGTCGGATCATCAGGATGGAATGAGAGGTAGAGTTGAGTGTCATGAGCATAGCAGTGATATGAAAAGCCATGTTTCTGAATGACAGAACCTAATGATGTCATGTAGACAGAGAAGAGAAGTGGTTCAAGGACTGAGCCCTGAGGCACCCCAGTAGCTAGATGTTGCGACATGGATATTTCACTTCTCCAAGATACCTTGAAGGATCTATCTGAGAGATAAGACTCAAACCACTGGAGAGCGGTTCCTGAGATGCCCTTTCTCAATAGGGTTGACAGGAGGATCTGGTGGTTGACTGTATCAAAAGCAGCGGATAGATCCAGCAAGATAAGTAATGAAGACTTGGAAGCTGCTCTTGCAAGTCTTATGGCTTCAACAACTGAGAGCAAGGCAGTTTCGGTCGAATGTCCACTTCTGAAGCCAGATTGGTTGCTGTCCAGGAGGTTGTTCTGTGTGAGAAAGGCAGAGACTTGGTTGAACACAACTCGTTCAAGTGTTTTTGCAATGAAAGGTAGAAGGGAAACCGGTCTATAGTTCCCTAAAAGAGTTGGGTTTAGAGTGGGTTTCTTAAGAAGTGGGGTTATACGAGCCTGTTTAAATGCTGAGGGAAAAACTCCAGTGTGAAGGGATGTGTTAACGATGTGAGTGAGTGCAGGTACAACTGCAGGAGAAATGGTTTGAAGGAGATGGGATGGAATAGGATCAAGCGGACAAGTAGTAGGATGACTGGAAAGGATGAGTTTAGAGACTTCTGCCTCAGAGAGTGGAGAGAAGGATGTGAACGAGTGTATGTTTGATGGTAAGATGTGTTTGACAATTTGTGGTGTGGAGAATTGTGCAGTGAGGTTAGTAATTTTATTAATGAAGAATGTGGCAAAGTCATCAGCTGTTAGAGTTGATGAAGGAGGGGGAGGAGGAGGACAAAGGAGGGAGGAGAATGTTTTAAAGAGCATGCGAGAGTTAGGCGAATTGTTAATTTTGTCGTGATAGTATGTTCTTTTAGCAGTAGAGACATTAGCAGAAAAGTCAGAGAGGAGTGATCGATATAAATTAAGGTCAGCAGGATTTTGTGATTTGCGCCATACCCTTTCTGCAGCCCTGAGCTTAGAACGATGTTCGCGGTGAACGTCAGATAGCCAAGGGGCAGAAGGGGTGGTACGGGCTGGCCTGGAAGATAAGGGGCAGAAAGTGTCTAAACGACGTCATGATCAGTAGCACTGTTAGCATCAAGAGATGATAACTGTTTAGAGGGAGGAAGCGAAGATGAAACCATAGCAGATAACCGGGAGGGTGAGAGTGAGCGTAAGTTACGTCGAAGAGTGACATGTGGAGGGGTATGTGTTGTGTCAGTAATCATGTCGAGGTTAAGAGTGAGCAGGAAGTGATCCGAGGTGTGCAGTGGAGTAACCAGCACATGATCAGTGGAGCAGTGTCGTGTGTAAATAAGGTCCAGTTGGTTGCCTGATTTGTGAGTAGCCGTAGTTAACACTCTCTTGAGATCAAAAGAGGCAAGCAGAGTGTGGAAGTCTGCAGCTTGAGGTTTATCGAGGTGGATGTTGAAGTCTCCAAGTATAACTAAGGGAGTACCATCCTCAGGAAAGGTTGAGAGCAGCACATCTAATTCTTCCACGAAGTTACCTAGTGGTCCTAGAGGTCGATAAACAACTACAAAATGGATTTTTAGAGGGTAGGTAATAGTAACTGAATGTGATTCAAAGGAGCTGTTGATACACAGAGATGGTAAAGGAGTAAATTTCCAATTATTAGAAATGAGCAGACCAGTACCTCCACCTCTTCCAGTTAAACGGGGGGTGTGGGAAAAGGAGAAATTATTGGAGAGTGCTGCAGGTGTAGCATTGTCCTCTGGTTTGATCCAAGTCTCTGTCAGCGCCATGAGGTTTAGCCTTGAATGACTAGTAATGAAAGTGATGAAATCAGCTTTGTTGACAGCAGACTGACAATTCCAGAGACCAATAGAAAAAGAAAGTAGTGGATTAGAAGGTAATTCAGCATACAGTCATAGTCAAAGTGCGCAGGTTGTTAGGATTGCGCTGCCTACAGTATGTGATACGTGGTTTGCGAGTGGTAGTGAAAGTAGTGATCTGGTAACACATAGTAAAAATTGGTAATAAAAACTAAAACAGAAGTGAAACAAGTAGGAAAGAGGATAAATAAAAAGCAATACTTATATCCCTTGCCCGGTGGAGTCGCTGGTTTTTACACTCTTCGGTCTTCACATGACGGCTGCTGCGATATAATAACCTTTTTTATACCCGTCTACCAAATCATACACTTGTTTAATTAGTGACACATTTTAAAATCTTTATTTGAATGTGGCAATTAATATTATTTTTAAAACTTTATTTGGATGACATCCATAGCAATGAGGTAAACCCCGCCCCCTTACTCTGAGCTTAAGACTTCTCTCTATTCCTTAGTAAAAGTTTGTCTCAGCAGCTTTGTGAATAGGTTTTAAGAGAAAACTCTTAGCTAAAAACTTTTACTGCTATTTAGGAGAACTCTTAGTGGTAAGATAAAATGTTTTGTGAATACGGGCTCTAATCTCCATCTGTGTTGGTCAGGGTCTGGATGCGGTCCATCAGACGCGAGTGGTGGAGCTCCTGAAGGAAGACAGCGGCTCTGAGCGTCGGCGCAGCAGAGACAGTCTGCCCAGTGTGAAGTATGAGAGCGGCTCTGAGGGCGCTGATGAAGTGAGTATGGCCATAGAGTGGAGCGGGGTGAGTACACATCCACAACACCACAGAAACACTGACCAGACCAGCAGCCCTCAACACACGTCATCAGCAGCATTATTAGTTTATTTGTATAGTGCTCTTCATGATACAAATCGTTGCAAAGCAGCTTTACAAAAAAACTAAGTTTCTATATTTAGTACTAGCTGATCAATGGTGACTATTTGTCAAGTTGATAGTAAATCCTGATGTTGAGCGGCTGATCTGTTCTGGTCTTCAAGAGCTGATTGTGTGTCTTGGCACGATTGTGCTGATTTAACATGCTTATGTGTGTGTTTGTGAGCATCTCTGAACACACACTCCTCCTGCAGCGCTGCAGATCTCAACAACAACAACAACAACAACACACGTCTAGGTCTTACTCCAAAATCATGAAATTATATTTTGCAGAAAATGAAACCTATTTTTAGTACCTTTTAAGATTATTTTTAATTTATATTTATTTTATTTTAGTCCATTTTTAAATGTATTTTAATTCATTATTATAATTTTTTATTAGTGCTGGGCAGCGATTAATCGCATCCAAAATAAAAGTTTTTGTGTACATAATATATATGTGTGTGGACTATGTATATTTATTATGTATAATATATAAATACACACACATGCAAGTATATATTTAAGAAAATATGTTGTTTATATATTAAATATATTTATATGTAATATAATACATGTAAATATTTTCAAAATATATACTGTATGTGTGTGTCTTTATATAAACATAACACACATATATTATGTACACAAAAACTTTTATTTTGGATGTGATTAATCATTGGCCACCACTGTTTTATTTATATATTATTTTTATGTTATTTTTTTATTCTCATTCTCACTACTGTACTAAGATGTGTTTTGTAATTCTCATTCTTGATGATTCTCATTATATTCTCATTACTATAATGCATTAATTTTTTTTAATTGAATCAGCGTGAATTGAAGGCGGTTCAACACATGCTGCCATATAAATGCTTTACTGTCATTATTTTTCATATTTCATTAATATTAATCACTGCCTGATTGTCATGAACATACAGGTGCATCTCAATAAATTAGAATGTCGTGTAAAAGTTCATGTATTTCAGTAATTCAACTCAAATTGTGAAACTCGTGTATTAAATAAATTCAATGCACACAGACTGAAGTAGTTTAAGTCTTTGGTTCTTTTAATTGTGATGATTTTGGCTCACATTTAACAAAAACCCACCAATTCACTATCTCAACAAATTAGAATATGGTGACATGCCAATCAGCTAATCAACTCAAAACACCTGCAAAGGTTTCCTGAGCCTTCAAAATGGTCTCTCAGTTTGGTTCACTAGGCTACACAATCATGGGGAAGACTGCTGATCTGACAGTTGTCCAGAAGACAATCATTGACACCCTTCACAAGGAGGGTAAGCCACAAACATTCATTGCCAAAGAAGCTGGCTGTTCACAGAGTGCTGTATCCAAGCATGTTAACAGAAAGTTGAGTGGAAGGAAAAAGTGTGGAAGAAAAAGATGCACAACCAACCGAGAGAACCGCATCCTTATGAGGATTGTCAAGCAAAATCCATTCAAGAATTTGGGTGAACTTCACAAGGAATGGACTGAGGCTGGGGTCAAGGCATCAAGAGCCACCACACACAGACGTGTCAAGGAATTTGGCTACAGTTGTCGTATTCCTCTTGTTAAGCCACTCCTGAACCACAGACAACGTCAGAGGCGTCTTACCTGGGCTAAGGAGAAGAAGAACTGGACTGTTGCCCAGTGGTCCAAAGTCCTCTTTTCAGATGAGAGCAAGTTTTGTATTTCATTTGGAAACCAAGGTCCTAGAGTCTGGAGGAAGGGTGGAGAAGCTCATAGCTCAAGTTGCTTGAAGTCCAGTGTTAAGTTTCCACAGTCTGTGATGATTTGGGGTGCAATGTCATCTGCTGGTGTTGGTCCATTGTGTTTTTTGAAAACCAAAGTCACTGCACCCGTTTACCAAGAAATTTTGGAGCACTTCATGCTTCCTTCTGCTGACCAGCTTTTTAAAGATGCTGATTTCATTTTCCAGCAGGATTTGGCACCTGCCCACACTGCCAAAAGCACCAAAAGTTGGTTAAATGACCATGGTGTTGGTGTGCTTGACTGGCCAGCAAACTCACCAGACCTGAACCCCATAGAGAATCTATGGGGTATTGTCAAGAGGAAAATGAGAAACAAGAGACCAAAAAATGCAGATGAGCTGAAGGCCACTGTCAAAGAAACCTGGGCTTCCATACCACCTCAGCAGTGCCACAAACTGATCACCTCCATGCCACGCCGAATTGAGGCAGTAATTAAAGCAAAAGGAGCCTCTACCAAGTATTGAGTACATATACAGTAAATGAACATACTTTCCAGAAGGCCAACAATTCACTAAAAATGTTTTTTTTTTTTTTGTTTTTTTTTTTGTTTTTTTATTGAGATAGTGAATTGGGGGGTTTTTGTTAAATGTGAGCCAAAATCATCACAATTAAAAGAATCAAAGACTTAAACTACTTCAGTCTGTGTGCATTGAATTTATTTAATACACGAGTTTCACAATTTGAGTTGAATTACTGAAATAAATGAACTTTTACATGACATTCTAATTTATTGAGATGGCACTGGCACTGGGTCTAAATTTAAGCTTCATTTTCTTTATGCAGTTCTCATGTTGTTCTTGTGATTTTGGGATGAACTATGGCTATGGTTAACAAAAATATTAAAACTGAAAATAAAATTAAAACCATAAAAAAACACATTTTCTTCACTTGGGGAAAAAAAAAAAACGTTTTATTTCAGCTAGTTGACAAGGCACTGTTTATTTTAAATTAGTTTAATATGATGTACTAAAATAACTCAAACTACATAAACATATATTTTAAAAAAATACTAAAACATTAACTAAAATGAAAATGAAAATAAAAGCAAAATAAATAAAAACAAACATAAAATAAAAAAAATTAATAAAAATAAATAAAAACAGAAAATGTGAAAATAAAAACTGATTCAAAATATTAATTACAACTCTAGCAGTATCTCATGTCCACTGGTCCAGTGTGTTCTCTGCAGCGCTGATGGTCAGCTGTGTTCAGGATGTTCAGTGTGATGTCATATCCTGCATGTGTGCGATCATTAACACCAGCACTGCTGCAGCTGCCTGCAATGGAAATAATCATCATCATAACACTCAGATCTCACGCTTTACAAAGAGTATTAAAGGAATAGTTCACCTAAAACCAACAGACTCGCCTGAACTCGCTTTCAGTCGCTGTGTTTGATGCAAGTCAAAACATGTGAAAACACACAGAATGTCACAAGCAGTGCTGCTTCTCCTGCTTGAAGGATCTTTAGAAGTTTCACCTGGAAACAAGCAAAAAACATCAGCTAAAGCTCACTAAGCAGTCATTTTGTGTGTGTGTTTTGGTGTATGTGTTTTGTGATTTGGCGTGTGTATTTCTGTGCTTCTCAGGCAGTGCATGTAAGACTGTGGATGTGAAGACGCCTTTCATACCCAGAATAAATCACACTTGCATTCTCGTCTTTGCGTTCATTTTGTTTCTGTTTTCATGAGATAATGATCTCTCACGGATCTGCTGCTTTCAGACGTCATTCGTCTTTCTCTTTCAGTTTAATTTCAGTCCATCTCAAGTCATCTAGAAATTACAGAGTCAGTTCCTTAACTTTTTTTAATGTTCATATTTTTATTTTGCGTGATGATATTGTAAATCCCCCAGTATTGTGTTGTTATTGGAGTTGGTTCACTGAGGCCCTCTAGAGGTCGATTTGTAATGCTTATATTGCATCTGTTCATTTTACACTGTGTCCTAACCAGTGTTGGGCAGTAACTAGTTACAGTAATAATATTACTTTTTTGCAGTAACTAGTAGTGTAACTAATTACTAATAATATTTCAGTAATAATATAATTACTATTCATAAAACAACTACTTGCGATGCCTCGACCCTACTGATTTGAAGTCCAACAATCCAATAATTCCTAGATTTATTTTCATAATTTTCACGACTCATGAACACATGAATCACCAGAGCAGCAGGAAATCTTGGAATATGAAAAAGCTTAAATTCAGTGGATGGAAATATTGGCATTACATTGATTTTGTCAGGAGAAAAGATGATCCAGATATAAATTGTATTACTATAATTAAAAAATATTTTTAGAAGACAAAACATTTTCTTACGAACTTATGTGATTTATTTTAATAAAATACATCATGGAATATAATCATATATAGGTAACAGAGAAATTATAGCTACAAGCTACACAATTACTGAGATTAATATAACACTTTTACTTAAACGTCACTATCAATCATCATTGAGTGTTTGTAATAACTGACTGCGATTCAATGTGGATTTTGGTCAAATGAGGCAGAAATATATTGTTAGTAACATTTTAGAAGAATTTTATGGGGAAGATATGCAATTACAGCTTCTGTGGGGCGTGAAAGAAAAGTAATGTAACTAGTAGTGTAACTAATTACTGTTGCCAGAGAGTAATAAATAACGTAATAATATTACAGTTACACTTTATTTTAGGGTGTCCTTGTTACAGTGTAATACATTTAAGTACTGAGTAATATTATTTAACTACATGCACTAACTATATGGTTAGGGTTTGGTTTAGGGTTACTTGCATGTAATTATGCATAATTTATTGTTATTATAATAGGAAGTACATGCAACGTGTAACAAGGACACGGCAAAATAAAGTGTTACCAATATTACTTTTGAAAGGAGTAACTAGTAATGAGTAATAAACTACATTTTTTTTAAATAACTAGCCCAACTCTGGTCCTAACCAGATGCAACGCAGCATATCATAAAACTCTTAATCAGAGTTTTTCTCTGCTAGAACACTTGAGATGGACTGATCCAGTGTAAATGCAGGAGGGGAACAGTGTGTGTGCGAGTGCGTGTGCGCTTGAGCGTGCGTGTGAGCGAGTGCGTGAGCATGTGTGTGTACTTGTGAGTGTGTGAGTGTGTGTGTGTGAGTGCATGTGAGTGTGTGTGAGTGTGAGTGTGAGTGTGCGTGCGTTTGAGAGTGTGTGAGTGCATGTGAGTGCGTGCGTGCGAGTGTGTGCGCGTGAATGTGTAAGTGTGTGTGAGTGAGTGAGTGCGTGTGTGTAAGTGCGTGTGAGTGAGTTTGAGTGCGTGTGTGTAAGTGCGTGTGAGTGCGTGTGTGTAAGTGAGTGTGTGTGTGTGTAAGTGCGTGTGAGTGAGTGTGTGTGTGTGTGAGTGAGTGAGTGAGTGCGTGTGTGTGAGTGAGTGCGTGTGTGTAAGTGCGTGTGAGTGAGTGTGTGTGTGTGTGAGTGAGTGAGTGAGTGCGTGTGTGTAAGTGAGTGCGTGTGTGTAAGTGCGTGTGAGTGAGTTTGAGTGCGTGTGTGTAAGTGCGTGTGAGTGCGTGTGTGTAAGTGAGTGTGTGTGTGTGTGTGTGTGTAAGTGCGTGTGAGTGTGTGTGTGTGTGAGTGAGTGAGTGAGTGCGTGTGTGTGAGTGAGTGTGTGTGTGTGTGCATGCGTTCTGCGCGTCGTGTTGTAGCGTCTGCATGAGTCTGTGCCTCACCATAACTAACCAACCACGTTACTGCAGCTGTTGCCATGACAACCAATCAGCCAATTAGCAGCCTTTCCCAACAGTGAGTCGCGAGTCTGTAACCGAAGGCCTCTGCGATCAGTTTACGATGCTCTTGGGAAACGCAGCAGTGATCAGTTCTTCCTGAAGCAGTGGATTGTACTCCTCCCTTCATCAGATGCACTGGACGAGCGGCACCTGTTAGCTCAGAGAGAGAGAGAGGAATTCAGCATACAGTCTAATGAACATCATGCATATGTTTAAATATACAGTGCATACAGTTACACGACTAGTCAGTAGTCACGTCTCTTCTGCTCACCAAGGCTGCATTTATTTGATCAGAAATGCATGAAAAATAGTGAAATATTATTATAATGTAAAACAGCTGTTTTCTATGTGAATATATTTTAAAATGTAATTTATTTCTGTGATCAAAGCTGTATTTTCAGCATTATTACTCCAGGCTTCAGTGTCACATGATCCTTCAGAAATCATTCTAATATGCTGATTTACTGCTCAAGAAACATTTCTGATTATTATCAATCTTAAAAACAGTTGTGCTGCACAATATTTTTGTGGAAACCATGATACATTTTATTTTTCAGGATTCACAGATTAATAAAAAGTTCAAAAGAACAGCATTTATTTGAAATAGAAATCTTTTGTAACATTATAAATGTCTTTACTGACACTTCTCATCAATTTAATGCATCCTTGATGAATAAAAGTATTAATTTATTTTTTAATTGGTAGTGTAGTGCAGGTTCCGCAAAAATATTGTGCAGCACAACTGTTTTCAACAATGCTAATAATAATAAAAGTTTCTTAAGCAGCAAATCAGAATATTAGAATGATTTCTGAAGGATCATGTGACACTGAAGACTGGAGTAATGATGCTGAAAATACAGATTTGATCACAGAAATAAATTACAGTTTAACAGATATTCACATAGAAAACAGCTGTTTTACATTATAATAAAATTTCACAATTTTACTGTATTTTTGACCAAATAAATGCAGCCTTGGTGAGCAGAAGATACTTCTTTCAGAAACATTACAAACTTTTGACACACATGATTATATTTTGATATATTTAGACTCCAAACAGACAGAGATCTGTGCTCTCACCCCTGTGAACACACACTGATATTACTCTGTTCATGTAGAGGATAAATCTCTGCGCTTCAAATGAAGTTCAGCCCTGCGTTTATTTCCTGTTCTACTTCCTGTGTCGTGACCTCAGTGACAGACAGGAGCTGCTGCTCTCTCAGTTTTCACTTTTCTCTTTACTGTGCCTTATGAGCATGACAAAAGCGTTTCAAAAGTTGTTAAACATTTCATTTTAAAAAAGCAACAATTAAAGGGTTAGTTCACCCCAAAATGAAAATTCTGTCATTAATTACTCATCCTCATGTCGTTCCAAACCCATAAGACCTTCGTTCATCTTCGGAACACAAATTAAGATATTTTTGATGAAATCTGAGAGCTCTCTGACCCTCCACAGACAACAAGGGCACTACTACGATCAAGGCACGGAAACGTAGTAAGGACATCGGTAAAATAATCCTTGTGACATCAGTGGCACAACTTCAGTTTTGCGAAGCTACGAGAATACTTTTTGTGCGAAAAGAAAAATAATGACTTTATTCATCAAAAATATCTTAATTTGTGTTCCGAAGATGAACGAAGGTCTTATGGGTTTGGAACGACATAAGGGTGAGTAATTAATGACAGAATATTCATTTTGGGGTGAACTAACCCTTTAATGGATTTAACAAATAAATTACATATATATAAATTATATGATATATGTATAATTTTGTATAATTTGTTTTTATATATTTTATATAAAAATATAATATAATATTAAAATAAAGTTATTTTCTTTAAATATTTTTTTTTCTATTCTGTGTATCAGTGTTTGGCCTATAAATTAAATATAGCAGAAGTGTGTTTGCAGAGGTGACAGACAGACAGACAGACAGACAGACAGACAGACAGGCCACTCGTGTGTTTGATTTGAGCTCTTAATGGTGCTCTCTCTCTCTCTCTCTCTCTCTCTCTCTCTCTCTCTCTTCATCAGGCATAAAGCCATCGAGAGTTTCCTTCATCATCTTCCTCCTCACACAGGAAGGCCCTTGTTTGTTAGTTTCCTCTGGACGCTGATGGCCGCTGTGGGCGTCCTTTAATCGTCAGAGGGACTCAATCCTGCTTCTTCTTTTCTTTCTTCGGTTGATGACGTCGTCTTTGGGCTCTTAATCTGCTCCTCTCTCTCTCTCGTCTCTGATGTGTTGATGATCGATGTCGACACTTTCATCTGTCGCCATTTCCTTCATCACGCTGATGAACTTTCAGACTGAACTCTTCATTCTGCAGATTTCATGGTTTCGCTCTTTTTGCTGTCTGTGGGTTTGAGCAGCTTCTGCTGGTGAACAATCATTGGTGTTTCACAGAAACTTGCTCTTGGTATTTTTTGTTATGTTTTTGTAATATATGATAAATGATGATTTCATGTTGCTTGAGGACATATGTGATGCATCCAAAACCGAACAACGCAAGACAAACGTCATAGATGCTTTCTCTTTAGGCGGCGTGTTTTATCTCTTGTGCTCCATTGTCAAAGTTACATTTACAGTGTTCACATTAACGCTTGCAGTGGGTTTGATGCATTAGTCAGCAGCAGATATACTTGAGTTATGTGAATTATATATTGAATATCTATGGAAGCTTGTTTCCGCCACTCAATTAAAAAAATAAAAAGGTAATTGACTTTTTATCTCAAAATTCTGAGTTTACATCTCACAATTCTGACTTTATATGAGATATAATCTCAGAATTGCAAAACAAACTCATAATTTCAAAATATAAACTCGTAATTGCAAAGTAGAAACTCACAAATGCAAAACAAACTCTGAATTGCAAAAGTAACTTAGAATTGTCATATATAAACTCATGCAAGTCGGAGAAAAAAGTTAGAATTCAGACAAACTCATTGCAAAATATAAACTCGTAGTTGCAAAACAAACTCGTAATTGTGAAATATTAACTCAGAATTGTGACATAAACTCAGGATTGCGAAATGAAAACTGAATTGTGAACAAACTGAAAATTACAAAATTTAGAATTGAGATATAAACTTATAACTGCAAAACAAACTCAAAATTGTGAATCAAACTCATAATTGTGAAACAAACTCATAATTGCAAATAAACTTAGAACTGTGAAATAAACAGAATTTTGTGATATAAACTTGTAATTGCAAAACAAACTCATAATTGCGAAATATAAACTCATAATTTCAAGCAAACTTAGAATTGTGAAATAAACACAGAATTGTGCGATATGAACTCATAATTGCAAAACAAACTCGTAATTGTGAAATATAAACTCAAAATTGCGAACAAACTCAGAATTGCGAAATAAAAACTCAGAATTGCGAACAAACTGAAAATTGCAAAATAAATTTAGAATTGTGAGACAAACTAATAATTGTGAAACAAACTTATAATTGAAAAATATCAACTCAGAATTGCGAACAAACTTAGAATTGCAAGAAAAAATTTGCAATTTTTTATTTATTTATTTTTTTTTCTGGTGGCATAAGCTTGCATATGTATTAGCTAATTACACTAACAAGAAGTGCTCTTTGATCTTGTGTTGTGACACAGACGCCTCTGATCGAATCTACATGTTCATATTTGACCTGCAAAGGGAACAGTATTCAGAGAGCCAGAACATTTCAGACATTCGTTTAATTCGATCCATGAGAACATGGTTTAACGCTTTTCGTTTAACACTGATCACGCTCCTTGAAAAGCCTTAAAGACGCATCGCAGCAGCTGATGTGACTGTATTATATCACCGAATGTGCTGTCAGCTCACTTTAGTGCACTTGTGCCACAAGCCTCATTTATTCCCCATTCTCACTAACTATGATCGTTTGATTCATTCCAAAAACACACACATGATGATGATGATGATGATGATGATGATGCAGTACAAAACGAACAAACGTTTCTCTTAATAACTGACGTGTTTATGCCGTGTGTTGTGGATTGCTGCGTATTTATTGATGGTTTATCTTTGTATTAATACGAGCGTTATCATAGTGAGTAGATCTACAGTAAATATATATGACCGCATTACTTCACTGCATTGTGATGTTTGTTGATATTCTCAATAAAGGTTTATTTCTGAAGTTTCTCATTCTGTATCAGTGTATGTTGAATAATGATGATCTGTTTCTATATTGAGATCACGTGCTTTGAATGTTATTTAATAAATAATAAAACAGTTTAATAATGGATATCTGAGTAGTCTGGTTATTTTTTGCATTGCTTGGTTCTTTCATCAGTTTGTTGATTGCATGTTTTCTAATACAGAGTGATGAGGTGATTTTTGTGTCGTGTTAAAGGGTTCGTTCACCCAAACATGATCATTCTGGGGTTATTTACTTGCTCCAGACCTGTATGAACTTCTGTGAAACATTAAAGAAGATATTTTGAAGAATGTTGGGAAGCAAGCTGTTTCAGTTCCCATTGACTCACACTGTAATTTTGTGTGTATAATGAAAGTCAGTGGCGTCTGAAACTGTCTGGTTGATTTTTGGGTGGACTGTTCCTTTAAAGCAGTGATGATCACATGATCCCGTACATGATAATACAGATTGTGTGTGTGTGTGTGTGTGTGTGTGTGTGAACATGCAGTGTAGTCATTGAGTGTGTGCGTGTTGTTCAGTGTATTGAGTGAGTGTGTGTGTGTGTGTGTGTGTGTGGTTCATTGTACTGAGTGTGTGTGTTGTGCAGTGCATTAAGGGCCAGTTTTACTAACAGCTTGCACCAGTGCAAACCGTCTTTTGGCGTTACAATAGTACTGTCAGGATTTACTAAAGACACGCAGTGATGAATTAGTGCTGAAAAGGTGTGGACAGTTATTTATGCGCTTGACCTTATTGAATATGCATTTGTAGGAGTTTCTCTTTCACACGCTAAATTTATGGGAGGAGAGTATTCAAATGAATCACGCAACGAGATTTACTAACATTTGCATTCGTCAAATTACTGGTATTTGCACCATTATTTAACTCCCAAAAAAGCATGTCTTAAACTATTTTGCTCTTGAAATGGCTGCAGTTATTGTTTCTAGAGGAGGCACCGCAGAGAACAGAGAGTGCGTGATAGAAGGAGAGGATTTTTTATGTATTAATTTATGTGGAATGCCAGAAGAACACATTATCCGAACATATAGTTTGCCAAGCCATGTTGTTTTTATTTGCTTCAGGACTTGGAACCCTCAACTAGGAGTCACGCAACACCAGCTCTATCAAAACTTCTTCAACTCTTCATTTTTTGGCCTCCGGTTCTTTTCAGTGTACTGTGGCTTCTTTATTTCTTTGTTCTTTATTTGCGACTGCTCTAATTTGCGCTGCGCTTGGTATATTGCGTTGGTCGATATGTAAATGAGATGTTGCGTCTGTGTTCTTTAATTTGTGTGTTGTTAATAAATCACCCGCAGAAATTTCCACACCCATCAGCGCTGTTTTGGAGTTGCGCTCTCGCGCTAATTTGCCCTTTTTAATAAAACTGGCCCAAAGTGTGTGTGTGTGTGTGTGTGTGTGTTGTGCAGTGCATTGTGTGTGTGTCTCTTTGTGTGTATGTGTGTATTTTTCAGTGTATTAAGTGTGTGTGTTTGTAGGATGGCAGTGGTGTTCTGCAGTGTAGTCACTGTGTGTGTGTGTGTGTGTGTGTGTGTGTGTGTGTGTGTTGTGCAGTGAATTAAGTGTGTGTGTGTGTGTGTTGTTCAGTGTATGGAGTGTGTATATTGTGTAGAGTATTAAGTGTGTGTGTGGGTGTGTGTTCTTCAATATATTGAGTGTGTGTATATTGTGTAGAGTATTAAGAGTGTGTGTGAGAGTGTGTATATTGTATAGTGTATTAAGTGTGTGTGTATATTGTGTAGTGTATTAAGTGTGTGTGTGTGTAGGATGGCAGCGGTGTTCTGCAGCGCAGCGGCTCGATCGGGCGTCTCAGAGATGTGCTGCGCAGGAGCAGTGAGATGCTGGTGAAGAAGCTCCAGTTAAACGCTCCTCCAGACACACACAACAAGTATGAACATACACACGAGAACACACACATTACATATGAAGAGCATGTTGAAAGAGTTTCAGCCTCTAGTACCAGTGTTATTATAGTATTGTTTTTATCTTTACAATATTTTCAATTTTAAACACAATTTCAGTTTATTTTTTGTAATATATTTATTTAATAATTAAAGACATTCGGTGTAAAACACACTGTATCTTTTGCTTCAGATAATATTTCATTTGTGTTTTTCTCTACAGAATGAAACGTGCCGCTTCACTCAACTTCCTGAACAAGACGGGTGACGAGTCCTTCCAGGTAAACAATATTTGCCACTATTTGCAATAAGTAGTATAAATAGCAGAAAATACTGCTAGTTTTACATAGAGTAAATAGAATCCATTGCTATTTGCACTTACTGTAAATAGCATCTATCGCTAAGAAAATTCTGCTATTTACACTTAGTGCAAATAGCCACTGACTTTATAAAACAGTTAAGACGTTTTGCTGAAGAACATCTCTTACTGTGGTAAAATCACTGTAACACACACGAGATTTGATCTCAGAGCTTTTCTCCTAAAATCACAATTATAATGTATGGAAGCATGTATCTGCCACAGAATAAAAAATAAAGGTTACACTTTATTTTAAGGTGTCTTGTTACAGTGTAATTATTCATTTAAGTAGGCTACTGAGTAATATTAATTAAATACATGTACTTACTATATGATTAGAGTTTGGTTTAGGGTTACTCGCATGTAATTATGCATAATTAATTGTTATTATAATAGTAAGTACATGTAATGTGTAACAACTTATTTTTTGTCTATAAATGTAAGAGTCATAAGAAAAAAAAGTTACAGTTGCCTTTTTTTCATATTAATAATTAAGCATTCATGCTGAGAATGAAGATGAAGGTTTCCTCACGTTGTTTTCTGGTTTTGTCTCTTTCTGTTTTGTTCTGGTGTTCAGAATCTGTCCGGCCGGAGGCTGAGAGACAGTCGAGGTCTGAGCTCCAGTAATGTGGATCTGTTCAACACCAGTTAAACCAGTTAGTCTGACTGACCCGAGCGGCCGCTGTTACACTATAAAGCCATAAAATAAACCCTCATCAGGGATGCACATTAGTGATTAGGAGGAGATGCTGTCTTCTGGGTGAAAGGGAACTTCTGCTGCTGCTTTATTGTACTTAACACTATATATATATATATATATATATATATATATATATATATATATATATATATATATATATATATATATATACTGTATGTTTACATGGATGCCTGTTAGAGATTCATGTGTTACAGAACTTCACTGGAGATGAAGTTAAATCTACTGCGTTTGCTCGTCTTCAGAGATCATTTATGGTTTTTGCTGATGTGAGCGAATGACTGTTTCTCTCTGAGGAAAGGGAATGATTTCTTTCGTTTCATCTGGGTTTTGTTTTATAGTGGATTTTGAAACTCATTAGGAAAAAACAGAATTGAAGAGAACTTGCTGTGCTGAAATAATGAAGATCACATAATGATCTGCACTGTTTAAAATGCCGTCTGTTCTCAGGGGACACACACACACACACACTCTGGCGTTTCTGTTTTAATGTTCAGACTGATGCTGAGTCTCTTAAAGGTCAATAATATAATGAATATTCAGCTCACTGTATAATGTGCAGATCTCAGATTATATCTACAGAAACAACATAACTGGGTCATAATCTGTAAATGCTGCAAGACTACATATAAACCACTGAATTCTGTTACATTCAATCATATTTTCCTGTTACTTTACAGCAGGGAATCGCTTTATTTGAGGAGTACCTGATTTCACTGCATGCAAACCATAATATAGTCTTTACAGTGTACTGTTAATAATACTAAGTCATGGTATCAGGGTTTTATATATATATATATTTGAGTAAATGGGTTATTGCATGAATATTATCTGCTTATTCAGGATTATTTGTTGCATTAATGTTTCTTGAATGATGAAACGTTGAGTCCAAAATCACTCTGATCCTTACAGGACCTCATGCTGACATATGAATGTGAATATGGATTATGGATTTTGTGATGGTGTAAATATTATGGACGATCCTCTCAGGTAGTAAATGTGCTTTAGAAAGTGTAAAAGAAACACTGAGGTTCCTGCTGGTTTTATACTGGAGTTTTACTGTTAAACAGATCTCAGGTGAGGAACATGAGGCTCTCAGATCTGAATCTGAGATGATGATGATGATGATGATGATGATGATGATGATATTAGTGATGCATACCAGTACATGCTGTTTATTGAATTCAAGTCATTGCTATTTGCCATCAAACATTTTTTGTATTGTTATTAAAAATGTAGACCAAAGCTGTCATTCATCCACTGGGATGAGAGATGATGAAATGTTTCTGATGTTTGTGTCTGTGAGGAATCTGAGGTTAATGCTGGTTCTTGAGGAGATCATCAGTGTGGATTTTACCTGCAGTAAACTTTGCTACCATTCATGTCATTTACTTATTTCTGCCCAAATGTGTTGAGAAAATCATGATTCTCATGACACTAATAAATTGTGCCAATTTTTACACCCCTGTCCATGGTGATGATCTAATTTTCAGCAGAGAGAAAAAAAGTGTTTTAAAGCTTGTTGTTTTGTAGAACATCAGTTATACATGATAATAGTAAGGCATGTAGATAGGGAGTGTGTTATTTAAGAAAAATATTATATTTTCAGAATGACAGATTTTTTTTTTTTTTAAAACATAGTCAGTGGGGTAAAACACCCCAGGGGGTAATGGGGTATTACTGTAGATACTCTGTTCTAAACATTAAATCCTTTGTTTTTCCATTAGATCTATTCTAACTAGTTGATTGAATAAAAATATTTGGACTTTATATTTAAAAATTACCTCAAGTTAACATCAGGTAGCTAGTTAGCATCAGCTAACAATATTTTTCAAATAGGCTATTATAATTGTGCAATTTATAATTATTGATTATATTCTTTTTCATTTTAAGCTGAAACTGCCTGCACTCTGATTTTGCTGTAAATGTATAAAACAAAGTGCTTTGTCAGACTGGGGAGCGTTTTACACCACCTGTGGGGCAGAACGACCCCTTGGTACAAATGTAATTTTTTGTTAAAAAAACACTTTTCATACTTTGTTTATTATTGATGTTATTGTCACTAAAACTTATCAAAGCTATCAACTTATCAAACCCTAAGCCTAACCCACAGAAAAAAAACAAAAAACAATTACACAGTCCTTAAGGGGGTGTTTTGCCCCACTCTACCATATATATATATATATATATATATATATATATATATATATATATATATATATACACATATACACACACACATACATATATACACACACATATATACACACATGCGCACACACACACATATACACACACACACACACACATATACACACACACACACATATATATATATATATATACACACATACACACACATATATATACACACATACATATACACACACACACACACACACACATACAAGTGCATCTCAATAAATTAGAATGTCGTGGAAAAGTTCATTTATTTCAGTAATTCAACTCAAATTGTGAAACTCGTGTATTAAATAAATTCAATGCACACAGACTGAAGTAGTTTCAGTCTTTGGTTCTTTTAATTGTGATGATTTTGGCTCACATTTAACAAAAACCCACCAATTCACTATCTCAACAAATTAGAATATGGTGACATGCCAATCATCTAATCAACTCAAAACACCTGCAAAGGTTTCCTGAGCCTTCAAAATGGTCTCTCAGTTTGGTTCACTAGGCTACACAATCATGGGGAAGACTGCTGATCTGACAGTTGTCCAGAAGACAATCATTGACACCCTTCACAAGGAGGGTAAGCCACAAACATTCAATGCCAAAGAAGCTGGCTGTTCACAGAGTGCTGTATCCAAGCATGTTAACAGAAAGTTGAGTGGAAGGAAAAAGTGTGGAAGAAAAAGATGCACAACCAACCGAGAGAACCGCAGCCTTATGAGGATTGTCAAGCAAAATCGATTCAAGAATTTGGGTGAACTTCACAAGGAATGGACTGAGGCTGGTGTCAAGTCATCAAGAGCCACCACACACAGACGTGTCAAGGAATTTGGCTACAGTTGTCGTATTCCTCTTGTTAAGCCACTCCTGAACCACAGACAACGTCAGAGGCGTCTTACCTGGGCTAAGGAGAAGAAGAACTGGACTGTTGCCCAGTGGTCCAAAGTCCTCTTTTCAGATGAGAGCAAGTTTTGTATTTCATTTGGAAAACAAGGTCCTAGAGTCTGGAGGAAGGGTGGAGAAGCTCATAGCCCAAGTTGCTTGAAGTCCAGTGTTAAGTTTCCACAGTCTGTGATGATTTGGGGTGCAATGTCATCTGCTGGTGTTGGTCCATTGTGTTTTTTGAAAACCAAAGTCACTGCACCCGTTTACCAAGAAATTTTGGAGCACTTCATGCTGACCAGCTTTTTAAAGATGCTGATTTCATTTTCCAGCAGGATTTGGCACCTGCCCACACTGCCAAAAGCACCAAAAGTTGGTTAAATGACCATGGTGTTGGTGTGCTTGACTGGCCAGCAAACTCACCAGACCTGAACCCCATAGAGAATCTATGGGGTATTGTCAAGAGGAAAATGAGAAACAAGAGACCAAAAAATGCAGATGAGCTGAAGGCCACTGTCAAAGAAACCTGGGCTTCCATACCACCTCAGCAGTGCCACAAACTGATCACCTCCATGCCACGCCGAATTGAGGCAGTAATTAAAGCAAAAGGAGCCCCTACCAAGTATTGAGTACATATACAGTAAATGAACATACTTTCCAGAAGGCCAACAATTCACTAAAAATGTTTTTTTTATTGGTCTTATGAAGTATTCTAATTTGCTGAGATAGTGAATTGGTGGGTTTTTGTTAAATGTGAGCCAAAATCATCACAATTAAAAGAACCAAAGACTTAAACTACTTCAGTCTGTGTGCATTGAATTTATTTAATACACGAGTTTCACAATTTGAGTTGAATTACTGAAATAAATGAACTTTTCCACGACATTCTAATTTATTGAGATGCACCTGTATATATATATATATATATATATATATATAAAGCGCTATATAAATGCCTCATTCATTAATTAATTGAAAATGCTTTATAATGTGCTGCAGTTAAAGTTCAGTCCGCATCAAGTGTAACCAGAAAATAAATGAAATCAAAGAGAAATGCGTGTTCAGGTGAACAGAGAGTCGGTGTTTCCCGGTTCCGCCAGCGGGATGCAGCATTGGACGCGTTTCCCGAAGCGAAACCGGAAACACCGGAGAGAGAGAGAGAGAGAGAGAGAGAGAGAGAGAGAGAGAGAGAGAGAGAGAGAGAGAGAGATACCGCACACATATATAATCTACCGCGCCGCGTTCATCAGTTCGTTTAGTTGTTTGCGTGTCGCGCAGAGAATAATCGCACTTTCCCCGGAAATCATGGACGGTTCACCGGAGACCGAGAGCGACAGGAGCACCGGGACAACGACGCGCCGAAGACGCGTTACCGACGCTCCGCTGGCCGTCTTCATCATGTGTCTCAAAGGTAAGAGCATCAGGCTTTCATGACAACTAACCTACTTGACTAGTTGCGTTCAGCACTAGTTACCGGAGAAGCGTCGGTAACGCGCTGCTGTTCGGTGTTTCTCGCGCGGAAAGTTAAAGCTGTTGAGTTATATCGGTTTCTAATCGCCGAATTCGTGATTCTGAGAGTGTTTGTGGAAATCAGATCCGCATCTCATTTAAACAGATTAATATCGATCAGAATCAGATCAGAAAGTGTTTATTACTGCGTTGAGTTTGTGCTGACACGAGCAGAAAAACTACAAACACGAGGATAAACGAGACAATGAACTAGAACACAGCACAATAATATAAAACACACAATCATATACAAAACGATGAAGTATAAATGTAGAAAATAGAATTATAATGAACAGACAGACTCAGTGATGAAACCTGATTTCTTTGAGCTTTGTAAGCACAGAAAGGAAATTAAACAGATGTATTTGACTTTAACTCACCTGTAGTTTCTGTTTTGATGGCTGTGTTTGTGATCCATCAGCATCATGATCACTTATAGGGCTCTTATTAATGCATGATGTGTTCAGCTCTCATATGGGCCTGTGTTAGAGACCTTTTATACTTTTCATATTCAATATATTACTTTCAACAGTGATTATCTTCCTGTATAAAAGCATTTTCATAGATACTGAATGATATAACTATAGAAAGATTTTAGTTAAAATTATTTCATATGCTGCATCTCTGGTCATTGGTTCTGTTATGGTCGGACTCTGTGTGTGTGTGTGTGTGTGTGTGTGTGTGTGTGTGTGTGTGTGTGTGAGTATGAGGATGTGTGTGTGTGTGAGTATGAGGATGTGTGTGTGTGTGAGTATGAGGATGTGTGTGTGTGCGCGCGTGTGTGAGTATGAGGATGTGTGTGTGTGTGAGTATGAGGATGTGTGTGTGTGTGTGTGTGTGTGTTTGTATTCTGAGGACTGATTTTGTTTTGAGAACTAAATCTGACAAACTCATTTGGAGACATATGGAAATTAATTCATGCTTAAATTTATAATTGCATTTATACATAGACAGCCGCCTATGGTGTGTGCTCATTTATTAGTAAACCTGAGTGTGTTCATTAAGAAATCTGTGTGTGTGTGGGGTCTTGAGTTGCAGGGCTGTTTATAGATCAGGGGTTTCAAACCATGCTTTAGTTTAGAAAAAAATAAAAATAAATAAATAACAGTGTAAAATGTAAAAATAAGATTAAATCAGGTAAATGAATAAAAATATTGAAATAAAACTGTTTAAAATAAAGCAATAATAAAAAATAGACTTAAATGTAAATAATACATCTAAATTTAAATACATTTTAAAGTACTATAGTATACAGAAAAAAATAATGTAATAGAGATATTTTCTACACACACACACACACACACACACACACACACACACACATATTTATATATATATATATATATATATATATATATATATATATATTATTTTATTTATTTTATTTTTTTTTTAAATATTAATAATATTAATTCTTCACAGTAGGGTCATTCTCAAATTTTTTTTGTTTTTTTTTTCTGAAGATAAATGTGTAGTGATGAAAGCCAAAATATTAAATGTCATGGATGAATATTTATTTACTGAGTAATCCACTATTTTGTAGAGGGGGGTCAAAATCGCAATTTTTCACCTGAGATTCAGAGACAAATTACAGGGGGTTAAGAATGACTTCAGAAAGATGGCAGCATCATAATGGTGTTTTTACACAGAGATTAGTAGGTCTGTTAGTAAAATCTGTTGACTTCAGCAATCTGTGTTGCATTATGTGCCAATGGTGACCATTCAAAAATGGGGAAAAAGCACTTTTCAAGTTTTTTCTCCAAAGTTTGCAGACCTGTAACTCAAGAAGTTTTAAAGATATCTTAATGCCCTTTTAGATATTGGGTCTTAACAAACTTTCCTTTTGTTATCTTCATTTTGAAGGTCCTGTATGGTTCGGTTTCAGAGATACTGGGATCTCAATATGGCTCCAAGAGTAAATTGTTAAATTATACACATTTTCAGTGGTATAAAACCAGACTGTAAACCTGTTATAGTTTACCTGTTTTATTGACACTCTATAAACTCTATTATGTTACACTCTTAAAAATAAAGGTTCCAAAAGGAGGTTTTCACAGCGACACCATAGAAGAACCAGTTTTGGTTCCCCAAAGAACCTTTCAGTGAACAGTTCTTAAAAGAACCATTTTGAAGAACATTTTAATAATCTAAAGAACCTTTTTCCACCGTAAAGAACCTTTTGTGGAATGAAAAGGTTCCATGGATGGTAAGGGTTCTTTGTGGAACCATTAATAAAGAAGCTTTATTTTTAAGAGCGTAAGATGTTAGTGTTAACCTCAGAGGTTCAGGGCAGGTTAGGTGAGCAGTTTGTTCTAACTGTGGATTAGTGATTAACATTCAAATAAATACAGTGAGTTTTAACATGAAATGATGAATCACCTGATTTTCCCCAGACTGCATGATTCTCCTGTTATCTGTGAAATATGTGCAGCCCACCAACACTCAAATATTTACTCCAGACAGATGCGTTATGAAGTCCAGCTCTCAAGCTTCACATCTCGTTTTCATCAGGAGAAGTGTAGGAGTTCACTTCTATTTATGAAGGATGAAAGCAGGCTGATGCTTTTATCACGTACCGATGTGTGAGAGAGAGATCTTCATCAGGCAGCAGCTGCTCATATTTGCATGTTTATTGCTGTTTTTTTACAGTTACAGTCGTGTCAGATTGTTTCAGAGAGATATTCCTTCTGCTTCAGAGGAAGAGAGAGAAAACGGCTGAAAGACTGGAGACTAGGGTTGGGAATCCAAAATTAATTACAATTCCAGAATCATGTTTATTATATATTTTTTAATTAAAGTGGAAATCACTTTACTAAATAATGTCAACTTGACTGACTGCTTCACTTCCACTTTAAGGTCTGGAATTGGATACTTGTTGTAAAATTTAAATTTAAATTCCACCTATCAATTCCTGTGTGCACATCTTTTTTTTTTTTTTTTTTTTTTTTTTTTTTTAGCTGGCGAAAGGGGGCTGTTAAAAATGTATTTGTCTTTGAATCATTCATTCAAGAGATTCATTCAAAAACACTGATTCATCCAGCAATGAAACAAGTCAATCTTGAGCGAGTCATTGAATCATTCATTCAAGAGATTCATTCAAAAACACTGATTCATCCAGTAATGAAACAAGTGAATCTTGAGTGAGTCACTGAATCATTCATTCAAGAGATTCATTCAAAAACACTGATTCATCCAGTAATGAAACAAGTGAATCTTGAGTGAGTCACTGAATCATTCATTCAAGAGATTCATTCAAAAACACTGATTCATCCAGCAATGAAACAAGTCAATCTTGAGCGAGTCATTGAATCATTCATTCAAGAGATTCATTCAAAAACACTGATTCATCCAGTAATGAAACAAGTGAATCTTGAGTGAGTCACTGAATCATTCATTCAAGAGATTCATTCAAAAACACTGATTCATCCAGCAATGAAACAAGTCAATCTTGAGTGAGTCACTGAATCATTCATTCAAGAGATTCATTCAAAAACACTGATTCATCCAGTAATGAAACAAGTCAATCTTGAGTGAGTCATTGAATCATTCCATTCATAAATTCCATGAGATTTTGTTTAGTTGTCTAATATTTTTTCTTCAGAATTGTGAGAGAACTACAACCTCCATTAAAAAACAAGTCTGAATTTATTCAGAATGGTGCGGCTCTATTTTACACACAAACAGCTCTTAATCGAGTCCAGTTTTTATGTAGCCGGCTGATTTTTGTTCATGGTGTTCAGCAGTGATTAAATGTTTTGCAAAAAGAGACACAGGATAAATATGTTTGATATCTAAATGTTTGATTTCATTTTTTTAAACCACATTGGAATCGAAACTGGGAATCGATAAGAAGAATCGGAATCAGAATAGGCTCTGTGCACAAGCGTAGCGATGAACTTCCGCTGTCGTCAGAAGTCGGGATATCAGTTTCCAGTTTTCATTCGCGTCGCTCAAAATGTCTGTATTTACTAGATGTCTCCAGATCTGCCAAGTAGAATCAGCAATGTCCATCGTATCGTTAATGCCTGGTCCCCTGCTCCAATACGCAAGCGAAACAAGGGATTCAAGCACACTATATCGAGTTATATGCACAAATAGTTTAATCTAACGTGTTATTTCGTGTTATCTAGTGGCTAAGTTAGTATTATGAATTGTATTATGATGTATTATGAATTGTATTAAACATCTCCCCCTCTCAGTTTCTAATAAAGATCAGGGCACAGGTGATGTCTGGTCATTGTGCTACAGGTCCATTTAAGAACACTTTAGCATACACTTTTTTTTTTTTTTTTTTTAAAGTACTTATGGAAATAATTTAAAATAATATACTTAACTGTAACAAAATGTGATGCTTTTGGACACTTAATTGCACGTTAATTGCAATTAAATGAAATTGTGCACTTTTAAATTACTTTAAATTACAGGGGAAGTCGTGGCCTAATGGTTAGAGAGTTGGGCTTGTAACCTGAAGGTTGCCGGTTCGATTCTCGCACCGGCAGGAATTGAAGGTGGGGATTGTGAATGAACAGCACTCTCTCTGCCTTCGATACCATGACTGAGGTGCCCTTGAGCAAGGCACCGAACCCCCAATTGCTCCCCGGGCGCTGGAGCAATGGCTGCCCACTGCTCCGGGTGTGTGTTCACGGTGTGTGTGTGCGTTTGTTCACTATTCACTGCTGTGTGTGTGGATGGGTTAAATGCAGAGCACCAATTTCGAGTATGGGTCACCATACTTGACAATACGTCACGACTTTCAAATGAGTGTTGAGATGAAGGCGAAAGTAATCTAAATGCAAAAATAAGGTAATGCACAATTAAATATTCAATATTGGATGTTATATACACAATAACGATAAATAAAATAAAACCTCTAGTATTGCCCACTTTTTTTCAAAACATTTTGATATCCAATAAAAGCCATTCCAGCTAAAAATGTTTAATTTGCCACCATTTACCTGCCTACCGTAAATGTTTTCATTAGATTTGAGTTGCATTAAACATGAATGACCTTAGCTGAATCTCTAGGAACGTCAGGAACACTCTTATAATAAGTAATATGATTGTAACATGAACAAGAATGCATGCAGTAACCTGAATGGGGACCAGCAAGTAAACTCACCTGCCAATTTTAGCCACTGTTTTCATTACATTCTACTTTAAGAGTTATATTAAACATGAATTGCCTTGGCAAAATCCCCAGGACATTGAAACACCGGGCTATTAAAGTAACGTTTACAAGCTTATAATTGTAAGTTTATTAATCCTAGCTTCACCATACACTCGAACTGTGAGTTTTCTCAGCATTCCTCATCATGGACCTGCAGCACAATGACCAGACATCACCTGTGCCCTGATCTTTATTAGGAACTGAGAGGGGAGATGTTTAATACAACTGATAATACAATTATCACAAAAAAAAAATAAAAAAATAAATAAATAAAGAACAGTCTGCGTTTAAAATTGAGAAACAGAAAGCTTCTAAAATGAACATGTTGCTAACTAACTTAGCTTAGCCGCTAGATAACACAAAATAACACATTAGATTAAACTACTGGAGACCATAAATAGATTGATTTAGGAGCACTGTGATGAATCCACAGAAACCCAGACCATCAGAAACCAGCTGTGTGGCTTTTGAAGGTTGTGATTTGAGCGTTTGATAGAGAGACAGATGAAACCAGAGAGATCCACAAGACCTTCCATCACTGCAGCTCATCTTACCAAACAAACCGGCTGTGATTCAGCTGCTGTGCTGAACACGAGGGAAGTATGGCCTGCGCTGGCTCTGTAATGTTTGCACTTCAGCAGTCATCGCTCACGCTGAGATTTCTGGGATGAACATGTTTGACGGGCAGGAGCTGGATTCGTGTGAGTGAGTGAAACGCATGTGAAAATGACTTGACATCAGTGTTTTACAGGGAAGTAAAGACCCGTTCACATCAAAAACTATAAAGATTTAATAAGACAATCATGAGTCCACAACATGAGATTTGATATTGTTGGAATTGTAATATATTAAATAGTTAATAATTCTTAAATAATTACAAAAATAAGTGTAAATATAATACATTTAAGGTTACAAATTTACATTTATAAATGGAAACATAATTAAATTGAAACTAATTTAATAAGAATTTAACATTTAATTTAATATATTTTGATTGTTTTAGGACCAGCAGAAAGCCGAAAAATCTTTATTCAGGGTTTTTTGTGGGTCTTAAAGTCTTAATTCACCCGTCCTCAAATTAAGGCATTAAAAGGTCTTAAAAGTCTTAAATTCATAAAGTTGTGGCATTAAATGTTGCATACACTGCAAAAAATGAATATCTTCCTCAGTGTTTTTGTCTTGTTTTCCAGTACAGATATCAAAACATCCTTAAACCAAGATACATTTGCTGGAGATGCAAAATGAAGACATGCAGTCTTGTTTTCTGACAAATTGATCAAAATTAAGTGAGTTTATGCTTTAAACAAGAACAAATATCTGTCATTGGGGAATGAAAACCTGTTTTTCCTTTGAATGAAGTTGATTTTTCTGACTATTGACAGATATCAGTTCTTGTTTCAATCATTTTGATCAGTTTTTCACAAAACAAGACTTCTTTCCTTTATTTTGCATCTGAAGTAAATGTATTTTGGTTTAAGAATTTTTAGGTATTTGTACTGGAAAACAAGACAAAAACACTGATGAAGAGCAGCACTTTTTTGCAGCTACAGTAAAAGTTTGTGGTTATTTCAGTATTGTAGTGATTGGGAATACAGTATTCGAGATCTGATGGAGGTTGTATTTTTAATCTTCAGCTCAGTGTGTTCTCTGGACATTTACATTAAGAGACCATCCTCGTGTCTCAGGGATCTTCTGGTCAGTAGATGAGTCTCGGGTTCCTCTGTGGGATTTTATTCTGCTCTATCATCAATCCAAACGCACTATACAGAGTCTTCTGTTCATTCTCTAAACCGGATCATGTAACCAAGAGCTACAGATGGAGAAACACTCTCTGTTAACTTCACTTGGTGTCTCAGTCTGGCTGTTTATTTGACGTGAAGGTTATGTGAAGTTACATCTTCAGTTGTGTTATTGATTTAGTGTTTGTGTGGGCCGCTTCAGCAGATCAGAGTGAAGAGATGTGTTTCTGATCTCCAGATAGAAATGTGTCTCGGTGTTAAAGTTGTCAGTAGAGTTAATGAATGTGTCTCGCCAATCATGTCCACCGCGATCAAGCTCTTCACCAAACACACATTGTCCCTCTCTCATCAGCTTTCTCAACACACAATCAGTATATACACTACCAGTCAAAGGTTTTCGAACAGTAAGTCTTCTGTTCACCAAGCCTGCATTTATTTGATCCAAAATACAGTAACAGTAAACAAAAACAGTAACATTTTGAAATAGTTTTAAGAAAAGTGAAAAGTGAAAGTCGTGACGTATTGTCAAGTATGGTGACCCATACTCGAAATTGGTGCTCTGCATTTAACCCATCCAAGTGCACACACACAGCAGTGAATAGTGAACAAACGCGCACACACACACACCGTGAACACACACCCGGAGCAGTGGGCAGCCATTGCTCCAGCGCCCGGGGAGCAATTTGGGGTTCGGTGCCTTGCTCAAGGGCACCTCAGTCATGGTATCGAAGGCAGAGAGAGTGCTGTTCATTCACAATCCCCACCTTCAATTCCTGCCGGTGTGAGAATCGAATATTTTACTATTTAAAATAACTTTTCTATTTGAATATTTTAAACTGTAATTTATTCCTGTGATTTCAAAGCTGAATTTTCAGCATCATTACTCCAGTCACATGATCCTTCAGAAATCATTCTAATATTCTGATTTGCTGCTCAAGAAACATTTATTATTATTATTATTATTATTATTATGTTGAAAACAGCTGAGTAGTTTTGATGAATAGAAAGTTCAGAAGAACAGCATTTATCTGAAATAGAAATCTTTTGTAACATTATAAATGTCTTTATCTTCACTTTTGATCAATTTAAAGCATCCTTGCTACATAAAAGTATTAATTTCTATCATTTCTCCCCCCTCCCAAAAAAAAAAATAAAAATAAAATAAAATTATGCTGACTCCAAGCTTTTGAATGGTATAGTGTATAATGTTATAATGTTACAAAAGCTTTGTATTTCAGTAAAATGCTGATCTTTGGATCTTTCTATTCATCAACAAAACCTTAAAAAAAATTACTCAACTGTTTTAAATATTGATGATGATGATAATAATAATAATAATAATAATAATAATAATAATAATAATCATGCTAAATGTTTTTGAGCAGCAAATCAGCATATTATATAATATGTTATTTATATATATAATAATTATATATAATAATAACTATATACATATAATTTCTGAAGGATCATGTGACTGGAGTAATGATGCTAAAAATTCAGCTTTGATCACAGAAATAAATTACATTTTAAATTCTATTCAAATAGAAAGCAGTTATTTTAAATAGTAAAAATATTTTAACATTTTTACTGTTTTTGCTGTACTTTGGATCAAATAAATGCAGGCTTGGTGAGCAGACTTCTTTAAAAAAAACATGATAAATCTTCCTGTTCAAAAATATAACTAGTAGTGTAAGTGTATGTTTGTGCTTGTATGTGCTTCTGTAATCTGGCAATAATGAATACTGAAGTCATATATTTTCATTAAATGGCAGAAAACAATGAAAAATGGTGAAATATTTAAATAAACATAAGATTTTGTTAAATGGATGTCTGGTTTTCAATAAATGAATCTGGAATTTAGTCAAAGCAAATCGCATTACAGTTTCTGAACACATATCAGGGTTTTTATGAAGGGTTTGAGTATTAGAATAATCTCTCTCAGTGGATTTTCAATGCTAAGAGGAATTTAATGTCTGTTTTGAATTTGTGACACAAAATATAGTTCTGAAGAGCAGCTGTTTCTCTCTTCTCCATCAGAATATATGAAGCACCTGAGGAGATCCAATCTGCCACAAACAAACACGATGCATCGCAGACAGTGTTTCCATCTGTCATGTTATCTCTCATTGATATATATCCGTATTATTGTGATATAATCCCATTTTATGACCATGTTTCTTGAGGTTATGGAGCTCAGATGAGTACAGGAGACTCTTCCCTCCTACCTGCGTGAGATCAGGTGCTCCTGCGATTCTCTGATTGAAACTCACAGCGTGGATAATTTGCAAAACAGAGGAGGCAGGGAAGAAGAAAAGCCTGCTGTGCTGTTGCATAATCAGACTAATGAGCTCCCTCAGTGAGATCTGGCTGAGCAGCAGCAGGGGGAGGAGCTCAGCTGTCAATCAAGAAGAGGAGGCGGAACTCTTCTGTGTGTGCATGTGCACATTAATAGTCTGAAGACTGAATTTTATTTTAGAACTAAAGATTTTTCTTTTATGAGGCATATGGTAATTAATTTATGCTTAAATGTATAATTGCATTTTATATTCATTTAGTCCTAAACATGGGTGTTCATTAAGAAATCTGTGTGAGTGTGTGTACCTGTTTTTCTATTCAGGTGGGGACTTAAACCTGAATACACACAGACTCATGGGGACTCGTGTCACGGTGGGGTCCTAAATTGAGGTCTCCACGGGTAAAGAAGCTTATAAATCACACAGAATGAAGTTTTTTGAAAATCTAAAAATGCAGAAAGTCTCCTGTGAGGGCTAAGTTTAGGTGTAGAGTTGGTGTAGGGCAATAGAATATACGGTCTGTACAGTAGAAAAACCATTACGCCTATGAATGTCCCCACAAGGATAGAGAAACAAGTGTGTGTGTGTGTGTGAGTGTGTGAGTGAGTGAGTGTGCGTGTGTGTGTGAGTGAGCGAGTGTGCGTGAGTGTGTGTGTGTGTGTGAGTACGTGTGTGTGTGTGAGTGAGTGAGTGTGCGTGTGTGTGTGTGTGTGAGTGAGTGAGTGTGCGTGTGTGTGTGTGTGTGAGTGAGCGAGTGTGCGTGAGTGTGTGTGTGTGTGTGTGAGTGCGTGAGTGTGTGTGTGTGTGTGAGTGAGTGAGTGTGTGTGATATTATTATTGATACCGAACAATATAAAACATTATATCGTTGATACATTTTTTAGCTATATCGCTCAGCCCTAGTTTTAAATAAATAATACAGTAGTATAGTGTGTAGAAAAAAACAATAATGTAATATAAAATATTTTCCCCATAATTGTCCACAGTACAAACCACATGCATCTGAAACGAGATCTGTGTGTGCTTTCACTCACACAAACATTAGACTCCAATCAAACCTGTTTTGCCATGAAATGTAAATTCACTATTTTCTAAAAGCATCTTATTGTGAACAGTTCATTAAGAAATGTTGACCTTGTAATGTTTAATCAAAATGACTGGTGATGCATGCAGGATTTCTCAAATCATTAAGGGCCAGTTTTCAGTGTACTGTGGCTTCTTTATTTCTTTGTTCTTTATTTGCGACTGCTCTAATTTGCGCTGCGCTTGGTATATTGCGTTGGTCGATATGTAAATGAGATGTTGCGTCTGTGTTCTTTAATTTGTGTGTTGTTAGTAAATCACCCGCAGAAATTTCCACACCCATCAGCGCTGTTTTGGAGTTGCGCACTCGCGCTAATTTGCCCTTTTTAGTAAAACTGGCCCTTAGTCTCTTAAACTCACACTCATCTGCATACACTTCTGAGTGCCACGCCCACATCTCAACATCCAATCAACAAGTGATGCACAGAGCCAAGCCCCGCCCTACATTTGTTTCTTTCTATCTTGTTCACTCAGATGTACATTAGAATTCAATACAAAAATAAAGATCTGCCGCTACTTCATTTTAAGCACTATAAAAACAGAACATTGCAGAGATCTATTTTTATTTATTTATCTATTGCTGCCTGTCGCGCTGGTGTTTTAGAGCAGTTCAGCTATTCTGAAAGGGTTTTATCATGTTGACAACAATTAAAGCAAAGCAAAGAAGTCTCTAAATTCATCTTTAAAGATTTAAAATGTTTTGCCTTTAATAGATTGCATCTTCGTCTTTTTTTAAAACTGTCTTTTCTATATTTACCCATAGTCTTAAAATGCTTTGGCAATGCAGTCACCACTACAGTAGATAAAGAAACTAGTGAACTTTACTAATTAACTAGTCTACAATGGAAGGAATGTGTCGTTTGATCTTATAAGAAGACTCAGATCATGTTCTCCAGCGTCATCTGTCTGATCAGTGTTTATATTCACTCTCTTTCTGTCCCGATTCATCTGTATGTCGTGTCCCATATTTCATATAGTATACTGCACCCCCACACGCTCTTCACACGCAACGCTTCTCAATCCCTACTACAACACGCTCAAAACACGGATTAGAGCCCAGCGGATGATGATGGCTTTGTGATTTACACGACCTGTGAACCCGAGACTAATGATCTCTGACTCGCTCTGTTTCAGCTTTAAGCTGCTTTATTGGCATGACAGATATTACCAAATATTACTAAAGCATTTGCTGCATGCATTTAAAATGAAAATAGTGCAAAACAACATGAAGAAAAATCTGGAGCATGACTTATTCCTGATATTTCTCACCCATCTGTCAAATCTGACACATCCAATCAGTTCTTCATGAATAAAATCAGATCCCGCCCTCGTTTGTCATTGAATATTCTATTTGTGAATGTGTGTCGCTGCAGAAGTGAGCAGCGTTTCATGTTGACTAAAGGCTGAGGTGTGAACTGTGACTTGGATTCCCAGAGAGCCGCGGATCTGATTAAAGACACGTGTTTATGATGTTCCGTGCTCTTGGATACAGTGATGTAGAAACATGATCCATACTCTTGGGTCCCCTAGTAAAAAAGTAATATATTTAAAATACATCTATTTCATACCTAGTTCAAATCTATTACCATATTTACTGACATATCGCTCATATAGACTTACTGATATAAAAGTTACGATTAAAGTGTATTTGGAGTACTACTTGTGCATAATGCACATTTCTTAACATTAAGCCTGAAATGTGTTTTTATGCCACTATTGATGAGGATTGTATAATACCAGTCTTTAAATGAAAGATATTTAAAGAGTACCTGAAGTGTACTTGCAATAGTTCCACTTTAGCACGTTCAAATATACTTCAGAATATCTTTAGATGGATTTCAGCATTACTTCCACACAATTAAAGTGCATGAAGTTATTAGTTGTTCCAATATAGCAGACTTTAAGTATACCAGTTTAGTATACCAAAAGTACAACTGCAGGGTCTTTTTATTAAGTACATAAATATGTAAATGTATTTGTTGTATACTTAACATGAAATAAATGTATTTCAAATACATTTTAGTATATTTATTGTTCACTAGGGTCAGTATTTATAGATTACCAGTTTTCAGTACTAACCCAGCTAACAAAAATATGTTCGTTTTGTTAACGTTCACGTTAAGTTGTGAAAACATTACTTCTGAATATTCAAAAATATCCAGGTTTTGAAAATGTTTCTTCTTGGTTATGTGAACGTTAATGGAACATTCCGTCTTATAATTTTCCAAACATAAAGAGAATGTTACATTTGAATGTTCTCTGAACATTCTGAAACATCTGAAAGATTTTAATGAAACACTCAACTAAAATGTTTCTGAAAAACGTTCCATGAATGATGTTGAGAACATAATTTTGAAGAAACTTTATAATATGTTCTTAGCTTTCAGAGAACCTTTGCAGGATCTTAGGGAAGGGATGTGAACTTTCCCTGTTAGCTGGGAACCTTCTTCAGTACAGAACACAGCGTTATTAATCGACATTATGAATGAGTTTCTCAGAGACGCTTCGCTGGAGTTGTGTGTCTGTGACTTCATAAGATTTCTCATGCTTTCTTATGTAAATCTCGAGCTGTCATGGAACAGCTCAGTGATTCATTGTATATTTGATGTCTTTATTTCGGGCTCTGGCTGTCGTCTCTGAGGTGAAGCGCTCTGTGTTGGATGGATGAGAGAGGTTTGCTTTCAGGTCACCGGTGTGTTTTTGTAGATTTGACAGAGAGTTCAGTGAGATCCACGTCTTCATTCAGCTCCCGTTAGATTTCACTGCTGTTGTGCTCTGTTTACTCTGCTCAAAATCTGCAGTTCCAGTCGTGCACTGTTGCTCTCATTTTCTCTTTACAGTTATTATTTTCTCAATTTCTTTAATTGTGATCCATGTTTTTTCCTGTGCATCACAGATAATGCACTTGAAGTAGCACGTATTGTACGAAAGTATAGGTGTAACTCTCATATGATGTTTGGGAAAACGAGGATTTTAACAACTTTACAGCACAAGTAAGAAAGTACATTTTGCATAATTAATGCATGTGTAAAAATACGAGTTACACATTTCACTTCAGTGTTGACTGAATTTCTGTAATTTGTTTTTAAAGCAAAACAACACTGGGTTGCTGAAGTACTGTTGTTTTGATGCAGTTCAGTGGTTTATGTGGAACTGTGATATCTTGAACTCTTCTCTTTAATTTTCTGTTGATTTTTCTGAAAAGATTCTTAATGAAGTGAGACCAGATTTAGCTTTAGATTTTATTTAAATTAAAGACAAACTTTAAAAAGCTTCATAAAAGAAAACATTCACAATTTTGTCTGGATATTTTTCCTTTTTCTGTATATTTTTATTACTACTGTTATTTATAATTTATTGTATATTCTCTTTAATGTTAGTGTTTTATTACCTTAACTTTATGTATGTTTGCACTATGTTTGTACTTTCTGTACTGGAAGCTCCTAACACCAAGACAAATTCCTTGTGTGTGAGAACACACTTGGCAATAAAGCTCTTTCTGATTCTGATTCTGAAATGTTTTATGTTTTGTTTTTATTTGCTAGTTTTGCAAAGTTTATTTATTTATTCAATTTTTCTATTTTTCCACTTGTTTCTTGTCATGAATTTAGCCGTGGTAGCTGAAATGAGGGTATTTTTTATTTGTATAATTTTTAAACAGCAGAATTGATCTCTGTTTGTGTCATTGAATCATTATTTTTCTGTTTATCCCTGTAAACCTGCTTTGAAACAGTCTGTATTGTATAAAGTGCTATAGAAATGTGACTTAAATAGTAAGCAATCAATCAATCAATAAGCATTGGTTTATTTATCATGTGTTTTTCAGCGTAATGTCTCATGTAAGGCCCTGTGAAATCCGTTTAATTTTTCCCCAAATTCAATTTTTTCCATTTTAATTTTCCCAGCCTCTGCTTTAATGGTTAAATTACATTTTATTCATCAAAAAGCATGTCTAATTAATTGAAATCATGAAACTTACAATATTAAAGAGCAATTTATTAAAAAAAATAAATAAATAAAAAACTTTTAAAGCCCTAAATATTTTTTTCCCTCCAACTCAGTTTTATTTTTACCAAATTCAGTTTTTCATTATTATTTCTGGATTCCACTTTTATGGCCTCATTTAATATTAATATTCAAAAGCATCTCTAATTAATTGATTTTAATAAAAAAATAAAATAAATATTCCTTCAAAAATAGTTTTTTTTTTTTTTTTTTTTTTTTTTTTTTTTTTTTTTAATGGTATTATTAGTAGTAGTACTATCATTACATTAATAATATTTCTGTCACGGTTTCTTCTAGTTAAACCAGACTTTTATTTTGATGGGTTGCTATGAAGACCTTTAAGTTTCTGTTTGTATATGATATAATGGTAGTTTTTCTTAAAAGAAATGCTCATGAAGTGACTGTCGTAGTTCTAGAGAATATATTCACGCGCGCTTCAGTAAATGTGTAGTAAACGAAACCGCGTGTCTGTGCTGTTCATTCACACAGAGACACGCAGAACATGTAGGATTCATATTTAAATGGTATTTTTTTTGGCTTAACATTCACAGACACTAGTCCATATCACGTTTTGATATTAGTGTACTGACCTTCTTTTGATATATCCATCCAAAATTTGCCAAATTATGTGACATTATACAGTAAATTCCATTTTTATGACCGGATTCCGTGTTTCCGTCCGCGTTTTCCACATCGCAGAAATCATAGCAGCCTACACATGATCATGTGTGTTTTATTCACAGTAGCTGATGGTTAAATCACACATCTCTGCTTTGAGATCCAAATAAACCGGTTCCTGTTGGGGTCAAAGGTCATTGGCCATTAGCAGCATCTTCCTGTTTTAACCCCACGAGTCTGATGTTAACGTTTGGATGATGATCTCATGGTGTTTCCATCCTTCATTCAGCATCACATGAAAAAATACTATAGTAATTTAGAGTAAATACTATAGTGTTTTTGAACCATACTATAGTAAAGTACTTGAATTAATTTGTTGTGGTAAATCTATAGTTGCTGTGACAACTATAGTAATATAAACAAATTACCCAATACTGTACTGAGTTTTCTACAACTATATTATACTACAATACACTACAGTTTACTGTAGTAAAAGCTAAAGTATACTTCAGTATTTATTACAGTTAATCAGTTGACTATAGTTAATACTACAGTATGCTGTAGCACTCATTAACAAAGTGCTGTAAATACTATAATATATACAGTATAATTCACTTTAGTGTAGTCTGGTTCAAAAACACAGTAGTATTTACTATAAATCACTATAGTATTTTTCATGTGGGTTCCCTGCAGACCGAAGCGCTTCTGAATGCCGTCACTGGGAGTGTTTGACGTAGACGCTCAGGAAATATTTAAGGTGCTTCTGTCGCTGCTGTGCTATAGAGGAACTGCGCTGAAGGCCGCGTGAATCCGAGGAACAGCATCTGTCCTGTTGAGCAGGAAGTGTTTTGGAGGAAGTCCTGCAGCTGCGTTCAGACTGTTGCTTGTCTCTCTGATGATGATGATGATGATGATGATGATGATGATGATGATGATGATGCTCTCCTCAAATCAATGCAGACAACACACAGACTACTCAGAGCTAACACTAGTTGAGCTACTGTTAAGATGATGTTAACAGATACTAGTTCACTACACTGAATCTGGGACAGGAGTCGGTCTAAACAAACCGCTTCACTGAAGGAATCAGACAGTGTGTGAGTTTGTGACGGGTGTGAGTGAGATTCTCTGTAAATGTGATGAGGATATTGGGTCAGACAGTTTTCAGCAGACCCGTCGCTCTGTGTTTGTGTTGGAAGAGGCTCAGAAGCATTACACAACTACTGTCTGTCTGTCTGATCGCAGTGCTTTCTCTTTCCTTCTCTGTGTTTCTCAAGATTCACAAAACACACAAACCGTAGATGAGCTGTAGCTGATAGTGCATGAAGAGCGTGATGTTTGATGAATGAAACGAGCTGGAATCTGAACAGAAGGAGCTACAGTACAAGAGAGTTTTCTTTTGTCATGTTTTCATCAATTCATCATTACCAGAATTTTCCCACCATTTCTCTTATTTCAGTTTTCATCACTGCACTGTTATTCTAACATGGAAATAGTCAGAATGAGTAGATGTAGAACTTTTCTACTTTTCAACAAATAATAGAGATCATGACCTTTTGTGTTCTATTTATGTCTGTATGCAAACATATCCAGCTTTCAGTAGGGTTGCTTGATTATGGCAAAAATCATAATCACGATTATTTTGGTCAGTATTGTAATCAGGATTATTTAACACGGTTATTAGTGGGCCATATGACCAAAACTTTATATGAGTGATTCATGTAAAGATAGCAATATATATCAAATATACATTTTCTGTAAATAAGGTTTCTATGACATCTACATTTTAGAGACCAGTGAATTTCACAATTCTCAATACCACAGCAAAATACTAGGGTAACTTATATATGTAAAAACAAATAAATAAATAATAAAATAAACATTCATCAAAAATGATTGAAAAATACAGTCAAACCAAAATTTATTCAGACACCTTCAACATTTCTCACATTATCACAGTTTATTCACTATAGTTTAGAAAATGGTAATAAAATATGACAAGAACTCAAGAGTTAAACTGTGTCAGAACAAATTCATCTTGATAATGTCAGATAACTTTGATAGAAAGGTATGGAACAAAACATGCTCAGGTCAAAGTGTCAAATCACATTTTACTGCTAGTCCACTGTATGAAGAATTTTTGGGTATAATATGTCACAGTTTACTTTATTTTGCTATCCTCACTTACATAAATCAACTATAGTGTCCCGCACCCACTAGTAAAAAAATAAACTGTAAATAAACAGTTGGTAATACAATAAAAACAAAAAAGCAAAGGTCAAAAACAATAGAAAAAAGATACAAATGAAACAGTCTAAAGTATTCAGTAAAGTATTCAGCTAACAGCCTATAGAAATTAAATAATCTAATGTAAAATAAAACAGCATAGTCTTCACTGTAAGAATTAAACTTAGTTTCTTATTAAAGCTACAAAAGTGATTTTCTCTGTCTTTTGGTTGTTTGATTAATATTAAGCACAGAGATGGCAGAAGGAATATTGTCTGTTGTCACTTTAAGAGCCGCACGGATCTAATTTACTGTTACATACATATTCTCATTCTCAACTGTTTACGTTCACTTAAGATAAAACTGATGAGCGTTTACATGAATAATCACCAAGCGCTGCATTTTGACACATTTTTGCATGTATTTGACGATTTAGGTGCACATTTTAAGCTAAAAGTTGACTTTACATGTCTGTGTTCTGCTCCGTCTCTGAGCACACAACACAAGTTCTCTTTCATGCTTTTAAAAACATGAACAAATCTAATAAACATTTATAAATCAAGCACATTACAATTTTGTGAATATCACATTACATGATTTGCACGTGAAATTGGACTTTTATGGAGTAGTGAAAAAGCACACCGCTGGAAAGGGGGCACAATAATCATTTTATCTCAATTGTGTTTTCATCATCGTTGGAAGCTGAAATCCAAATCGAAACTGTATTTAGATTATTAATTGCACAACTCTAGCTTTCAGTTGGCAAGACTGTTTAAAGTTATTAACACATTAATGTGATAAAGAAACATGTCTGAATGAGAACTCAATCCTGTAATTACACACTGATGGACATTAGAAGTATGTTTTGGGTGTGCACCTAGATGCTAAATACACACAAAAATATGTCAAAAATATAATCTTGGCAAGTATTCACATAAACAGTTGCTTATGTCTTAGCTGAATGTAAGCCGTAGGGAGTAAATATGATATGTGTCAGTATACTGGATCAATTTCTGTAGTATTTCTTACCTGAAAACTGTTAGACATACCTGAAAAATTTAAAGCAGAATTTACTTCATTTGTGTCTTTGTTCTGTTGTATTTATGTGTTAATTTTGCTTTTTTATGTAAATAGAACTAGTCTTAATATTCAAATAGTCATAAAAACCAACATGAAAAAAGAATTGTGATATAATCCTTCCTGAAAACATTGTGATATTTTTGCCATATCTCGCGTGTCCAAACCCTTGACTGCTTGTGTGAATGTTTTGATATTTGTGTGTGTTTATGTTTGATCTCTGCTGTAGTGTGTTGAGTCTGACAGTAGTGTGTGTTATACACGTGTTTGTGTGAATCTGATCACAGTCATTGATTCGTGGTGATTATTGCTGACTCAGGAGGGGCTGTGTTTGATGACATCACATGAATAAAATGCTGCGAACAGAGAAAGAAAAGTCAGTGAAAGAGTAAACTGCTGCAGACTCTTGTAATCAGGTCACAGAAAACTCAAATGGCCTTCTGGTGTTTTGTGACGTCTCTTCATTCAGAGCAGGAGTCGCTGCCAGCCATCGCTTTATTCTCTGCGTCTTCCCTTCGTTCCCTTTGAAGCAAGCGAGCAGGTAACGTCTTACACCAGAAGAAGATCCTCTGAAGTCTCTGTTCGCTCATTCTGCTGTCTCATAATGCCGTTTAAACACTTTACATGAGAAATGAATCCTCTGTTCTCCAGCAGTCGGTTTGATTTGTGGTTTAGCAGACTTTTAATGCAGAATCAATTGAAACAAGAATACAGTAATTAACAGGACAGAAATGCATAACCTAGCACAGTAGATCAATAAATGTGTAAAGATGATGTGAATGTGTATTATGAGAGGCTGTTATGATCTGTGTGTCACTGCTGTCGGGTGATTATGATACCAACAGTTGCATATTCGTCACTAATAGCAGTGAAAAAAGTCATGGTTTTCAATATAATTCCCAACTGAAGGTTATTCTAGGGTGAAATACACTACCAGTCAAAAGATTTTGAACAGTTAGATTTTTAATGTTTTTAAAGAAGTCTCTTCTGTTCACCAAGCCTGCATTTATTTGATCCAAAGTACAGCAAAAACAGTAACATTCAGAAATATTTTTACTATTTAAAATAACTGTTTTCTATGTGAATATCTGTTAAATGTAATTTATTTCTGTGATCAAAGCTGAATTTTCAGCATCATTACTCCAGTCTTCAGTGTCACATGATCCTTCAGAAATCATTCTAATATGCTGATTTGCTGCTCAAGAAACATTTCTGATTATTATTATTATTATCAATATTAAAATCAGTTGAGTACATTTTTTTCAGGATTCTTTGATGAATAGAAAGATCCAAAGATCAGCATTTACCTGCTTTAAATTGATCAAAAGTGATGATAAAAACATTTATAATGTTACAAAAGATTTCTATTTCAGATAAAGATTTCTATTCATTAAAGAAACCTGAAAAAATTCTACATAAGAAAAATTTCAACATAATAATAATAATAATAATAATAATAATAATAATAATAATAATTTTTTTTTTTTTTTTGAGCAGCAAATCTGAATATTAGAATGATTTCTGAAGGATCATGTGACTGGAGTAATGATGCTGAAAATACAGCTTTGATCACAGGAATAAATTACATTTTAAAATATATTCAAATAGAAAACAGCAATTTTAAATAGTAAAAATATTTCAAAATATTACTGTTTTTGCTGTACTTTGGATCAAATAAATGCAGGCTTGGTGAACAGAAGAGACTTCTTTAAAAAACATTAAAAATCTTACTGTTCAAAAACTTTTGACTGGTAGTGTACCTCATGCTTAGCTTGCTTAATTTGTTAAAATTTAACTTGTTAATGAAAGCAATGCTGTTCAATAGCAAGAAGTTACACGCTTTATTTGAGAAGTGAAACATTAACTAGTTAAATGATGATCTTGAGGTATTTTACCCCAGAATAACCTGCAGTCTGAGTGTGTGTGGATGATAATCAGCGCTTCTCTGCGCTGCGTCCTCCTGAATATTGAACTTTAGTTGCATCAGTTTCTGTGGCGTTTCAAACAGCATTAATCATAAGCAATATTTCCCCTGTGGAAGAAACTGTTTTCATATTTCGCTGAACAGTGCAGCTGCACAGAAACATGAAGAGCTTCAGCGTGTATAACGTGCGAGTAAACACTGATCTGATTTATGATACTAAACATTCCTCATCGAAGCTTTACATCAGAGATTTCTGAACGATTGCAATCTAATCAATGCTTTATCTCCAGCTCTTTAGGTGTTTATAGAGCAGCCTTGGGCTCCAGATGTGTTTTTCACATTGATTTCCTCAAACAATTCTGCAGAAAAGAAATTAAAACCAACCGGCTCTTGATTCAAAGCAGTGAATTATTAAAATCAAAAAAGGTACAGTACAATAGAATGTGTACGTAAAGACAGTTGGCTTTTACTGTGTTTGTGGGTAGTGTAGTTCAGAAAGTTCACATGAATGTTTTTTAAGGTTAAGTTGTGAAGTTCTGTCTTGAACAGTTTATATGTTGTTGTTAATAATAGTGTGATGTCTATGGAGAAAATGAGCTGGATTTTTGCTCTATCCAGACTGTTTTACTCAGTACATGCCCTCTATGTACTGTATGTGAACAGCTGTGAATCTTCTCAGAGACCTCATTTGTACAGGACTTTTATTTCAGATAAATGCTGTTCTTCTGAACTTTCTATTCATCAAAGAAACCTGAAAAAATTCTACTCAGCTGTTTTCAACATAATAATAATAATAATAATAATAATAATAATAATAATAATAATAATAAATGTTTCTTGAGCAGCAAATCAGAATATTATTTCAAAATTGTACTGTTTTTACTGTATTTTGGATCAAATAAATGCAGGCTTGGTGAACAGAAGAGACTTCTTTAAAAAACATTAAAAATCTTACTGTTCAAAAACTTTTGACTGGTAGTGTAGATCCTAGATCTTCATACTGAAACCCTTTTGATGTTTAAATGACAATACTCAGTAATATTATTGATTTAACTGCACTGACACCATCAGATGAGAAGAAAACATGAACTGAATTGATCTGAATATTGTCTTCTGCAGAGCTATTTGCAGCTAAAAATAATTTCACATTCCACAACATTAACACTGTTATTTTCCTGTACATTTCCTGTGAAGGGTGCTTTGAAACACTCTGTATTGTATAAAGCACCATAGAAATAAATTCCTGACTTGACATGCATATAATGGCATTTTGTTTGTGTGAGAATGAAGCTGTAGGGTTGGGTATCATTTGAATTTTATCAGTTCCAATTCTGATTCCAATTCTGCTTATTGATTCCCAGTTTCGATTCCAAAGTGGTTTAAAAAAAATGAAATCAAACATTTAGATATCAAACATATTTACTCTGTGTCTTTTTTTGCAAAACATTTAATCACTGCTGAATACCATGAACAAAAATCAGCCGGCTACATAAAAACTGGACTCGATTAAGAGCTGTTTGTGTGTAAAATAGAGCTGCACCATTCTGAATAAATTCAGACTTGTTTTTTAATGGAGGTTGTAGTTCTCTCACAATTCTGAAGAAAAAATATTAGACAACTAAACAAAATCTCACGGAATTTATGAATGAATGATTCAATGATTCAGTCAAGATTGACTTTTTTCATTACTGAATGAATCAGTGTTTCTGAATGAATCTCTTGAATGAATGATTCAGTGACTCGTTCAAGATTGACTTGTTTCATTACTGGATGAATCAGTGTTTCTGAATGAATCACTTGAATGAATGATTCAGTGACTCACTCAAGATTTACTTGTTTCATTACTGGATGAATCAGTGTTTCTGAATGAATCACTTGAATGAATGATTCAGTGACTCACTCAAGATTGGCTTGTTTCATTACTGGATGAATCAGTGTTTCTGAATGAATCACTTGAATGAATGATTCAGTGACTCACTCAAGATTGACTTGTTTTATTACTGGATGAATCAGTGTTTCTGAATGAATCACTTGAATGAATGATTCAGTGACTCACTCAAGATTGACTTGTTTTATTACTGGATGAATCAGTGTTTCTGAATGAATCTCTTGAATGAATGATTCAGTGACTCACTCAAGATTTACTTGTTTCATTAGGCGCGTTCGACTTGAAGCAGCTCTGGGCAGAATGATCACTGTATGACATCAAAGTACCGCGAGAGTGATAAGAGAGCAGTCGGATCCTTCAAATCGCTCTCGCGGTACTTTGATGTCATACAGTGATCATTCTGCCCAGCGCTGCTTCAAGTCGAACGCACCTATTACTGGATGAATCAGAGTTTCTGAATGAATCTCTTGAGTGAATGATTCAAAGACAAATACATTTTTAACAGCCCATTTTCGCCACCTACAAAAAAAAAAAAAAAAAAAAAAGATGCACACACAGGAATTGATAGGTGGAATTGAAATTTTATTTTTATAACAAATATCCGATTCCTGACCTTAAGTTTCTGATTTCTGGAATTGGAATTGATTTTCGATTCCCAACCCTATTCAGCAGTAGATACACAGAAGAGGCCAGGCTGTGGAGGTTTGGGTGGTCAGAAGTCCTTCAGAGCTCAACATGAACACATTCTCATTCATTCAACTGTTAGCAGTGTTGATTAGTTCAGCCCTGTGTCTGTGTCTGAATAGACTTCATCACAACGAACAAATTGGTTCTTTGTTGAGCTGTGGCTTGTTTTCCCTCCTGCGGTTCAGATGAATGTGTGAAGGCTCTCTTTGGCTGATTTACAGAAAGTGACAGGACTTTGATCTCAAACACGCTGCTGTTATTCACAGGATGATAATCAGGTCTTCAGCTCTGTCTTGAGGAAACCATAATAATTCAGTTTGACATCAGAATATGACAGTATCAGTTAACCTATGTTGACAGATTAGATGTGAATTCTGAATGATTTCTGAAGGATCATGTGACACTGAAGACTGGAGTAATGATGCTAAAAATACAGCTTTGAAATCACAGGAATAAATTACTTTTTAAAATATATTCAAATAGAAAACAGTTATTTTAAATAGTAAAGATATTTCAAAATGTTACTGTTTTTGCTGTACTTTGGATCAAATAAATGCAGGCTTGGTGAACAGAAGAGACTTCTTTAAAAAACATTAAAAATCAAACGTTTGACTAGTAAGTGTATATATATATTCAGGATATCAAAAAAAAATACTACAGGACTTGATTTTATCTGTGAAGCTTTGACTGTTCAGTTTTGATGAAAGCATTAGTCCTCTGACACTAGTGACTTTACAACGCAGATACTTGACATTTATGATAACTGCTGCATGTTGATGCCAAACTAGACACGTTTTTGGAGCCACAAGGTTTCACAATCGCTCCAGTAAACTTTTTATGACTGTCTGTAAGACGGTGTGTGTTTGGGTCAAGCTGTGTTTCAGTCATAAATGCTGTCATGCTGTTGTGTCTGTGGGTGTTTGAGATCTGACCGAGCCTCGTTTCTGATCCAGAAAGCTCATGAAATATTCATGCGGGCTGAGCGAGGTCAGATCGATCGCGTCAGACACAAAAAACCTTCTTCTCTTTACACTAAACACAGTTTGAGATGATTCCTGAGTGTGTTATGCGATGTCGCAGACTGACCTCTGGCCATCAGAACACTACTAATCCACTTTAGACATGTATTATCTCATTATCTGTGTAACGTGACACTGAAGAATGACACACACGCTCTGAACAGAGCTGAGAAACACTACTGAACACTAGTGCTTGACTCACACTGAAGATTAGTCAATGCATAATGCTGATATCACCCACAGTGTTGCCAACTAATTTTCAGGGGAACTTGCTAAAGGAAGGTCAATTTGTGGCTAAATGATGTTGTGACGTCATTACGTAATCACAACGAAAAATTGTGTCACTACATCAAATCTGAGCAAAAATTATATTTCATATATGTTCATTTAGATTTGTTTGTAAAATAATATAAATGCATAATATAATATAAAAATATAAATAACTATTTTTAAATATATTAAATTATTGAAAACATTTTTGAATGATTACAGTTGAAGTTTTTTAAATTACACATTGTATTTTGTGTTTTCGGGTTACAGGGTTACAACGGATAATGGATCACAGATATTGTATTGGAAAATTACTATTACCTTTTCTACTTTTCTAGATATTTTTCTTACAGTGTACTAACTGATCAACAATCGCAGGTACAAGCTGTATCATAAATGAACAATTATTCAATTATTATTGTTATTAAATTCAACTTATTTCACGTGATTTGTGTACTGCTGGGCATCTTTAGTTTCCTCTTTTTGTGAAATTTAAATTGTAAAGGTGTGCCTTTTTGTCATTTGAGTCACTTATCAAAAGTTGCTAAAAGCTGCCAAATAAATTTTAAAAATAGCTAAATTTGTTGCTAGGTGCTTTTGGAATAAAAAGTTGCTTGGGAAGTCTGAAAAGTTGCTAAATGTAGCAACAAAATTGCTAAGATGGCAACACTGATCATCCAGAAATGTTATACAGAATTCAGATTATTTAACTTTAATTTAATCTTGGCATAAAACTCAAATCCAGAAGCGTTTATAAAAAGTGCTTTAATAAGCTTGAATCATCTCATTTGAGTCTTATTATCAACGGAGTGTTTAGATCAGACTGGTAACCATTAGTTTTGTGGTTATGAAGATTTCAGTAGTTTGAGACCCCGTTTACACTTCATCTTAAGATCTGTTTGATGTGATCTGATCACAAGTGTTCAGCACTATATACAGTCATAAATGGGTACAAATCGCTGCTGAAAGCACAAACTGAGGCAGTTAGAGCAACATGAGCACATCACAGTTATAATGTAAACACACAGCAGTGAAGCACCGCCTACTCACCTGTCAATCATCCATTGTACTGAAGAGAGTCTCTGTCTGTTTTGTTTTGATTTTCTATTTGTATTGAGCAGAGTAGAGCCGTGTAAATCTCTAGTGACAGATGTCTGTTTTGTTTGTCGTAATGTCTTCAGTTTTTTAGGGCCCTGTCAAATCCATTACATTTTTTCTCAAATTCCATTTTATTTTTTTTCCAAAATAATTTTTTTTTTTTTCTTTTTAATATTTCTGGATTCTGGATTTTTTTTCCATTTCAATTTGTGAATTTCCGGACTCTGTTTTAATGGTTAAATTAAATCGTATTGATCAGAAAGCATGTCTACTTATTTGAAATCATAAAACAGTTGCAATTTAACAACACTTTCCAAAAGTTAAAGAAGTTACATTTTTAGGGCCTTATGAAATACATTTAATTTTTTCTCAATTCAGATTTATTCTTTCCAAATTCTGTGTTTTCAATTTTATTTTTTCTCGATTTCATTTCAATGGGTTAATTGTATTTTAACAGTCAAAAACATTTCTAATTAGTTGAATTCATAAAAAAATTCTGCATTTATTTGTTTGTTTGTTTTTCCACCATAAATTCTGTGTTGTGTATTTTAATTTTTCTGGCAATCAAATTACGGCATAAAACATTAATTTAATTTACCTTTTAATCAAATGAAAATTAAACAAATGTTTTATTTTTGTTAGACAAAGTGCTGCACAACAAACATTTACACTTAAAATTAAAACATGGAAGAAAAATTGTGTGAATATTCCCTAAAAAAATAAAGCTTAAATGATTTCATTCTTATTATTGGTTTTATTATTACATTAAAACATTCATTCTACTGTACAATAGTAATATATTTTTGTCACAATTTCTTCAAGTTAAACCAAACTTTATAACCCCTTTCACACTGCACGTTGGTCCCGGAAAATTGCCAGAAAATTGCTGGAGTGCCTTCTGTGTGAACGCAAGCACATCCCGGGATTGATTTCGGGATCAATCCCGGGTTGGGGACCTAGTAACATTGCCGGGTTCAGTCCCGGAACGAGTGCTGTGTGAAGAAAAGCCGGATCAATGCCGAAAAGCGTGTGTCGTAGTGATGATGCACGTTATCGTGTGACCGTTTTACCGGGTGTTTTGAAGGCAGATCAGCGTTTGCAACGAAAAAATATGTGCAAACTGTAATGAAGCAGAGATCAGGGAGCTCCCCACTATCCGCGCTGAAGCTGAGATCGTTCGCCAGCTTTAGTGAAACGGTACGCGTCACATTACCCGTCACGTGTCTTTACGGGATCTTTATGGGATGTGTGTGAAAGCATACAGAGATTCTGGAAAATCACTGGCAGTGTGAATGAACCAAAATCAAACTATCCCGGGACAAATAACGGAACACATTATCCGTGTATTTTCTGGAATCTCTGTTTGAAAGGGGCTTATGTTTCCATGTGTTTATTCTGCTATTTGGTTTGGTCAGTAATATCTGTCTAGCCTGCAGTTATTTATATTAAGCTAGTAAAGTCCAGGCCTGTTGATTTCATGCAGGTCTTTCATCAGTCATGTAGATTGTGTTTTCTCTCTGCTCTGCATGTTCAGAGGTCAGATGGAGAATGAGTTGTTGGTGTTTATTGGTCATGATCTACAGCAGCTCACAGACGTGTGTGTTTTGCTCAGATGGCCTGATGTTCAGTGTGTTTTCACCCAAACAGACACCGTCTCAGAGAGTCTGGCAGGAGTGTTTCTGCAGTGTTTTACTGCGGTATTCTAATGAGTCTCTCAGACAGCATGAGTTTGACATGCGATCTGCGTCTGTAGTTTATGTGCTGAACTGCTCATGGCAACAGTAGCTGCGCTGAGGAAACATGTTTCAGCACGTCTCGCCTCGACTCAACGGCTGCTGGCGTGTGTGTATGTGTGTGTGTGAGTGTGTGTGTGTGTCAGGAGTGAGAATCTGCTCTCAGTTTGACCAGGTACAGCCAAACATGCTGTGTCACTGACCTTCACTCTTAACCATCGAGTTCAAAATAATCAGGGCTGCGTTTCCCAAAAGCATCATAAGCCTAAGTTGATCATAGCTCCATTGGTTTCAGTGGGTCTATGATGTACTTAAGCTTACAATACTTTTGGGGAATGCAGCCCAGTGTGTTTTGCACTTTATTTGTCATGTGCACAGAAAATCAGTGTCAGATTGTGCATAGAAATGCTTGTGTTGAGGCATTACTGGGTTTGTAAATGCATTAAGTTCTTCCTTTATAGCCTTGCCAGAGTCCAGTGTCTGAAACATATTTTCATGGACTGTGATGTTTTTAACTCTTCTAGTGCTACATTTACACTGCAGAGGTGGCATAGAAGCACTTCTGAAGTGTCTTTGCACAGACTGTTTAATGCTGCTCTGAGGTGGCATGAATGCATTTACACAGCATTTGCAACTGAATACTTTGATGTGGATCATAGCAGGCATAATTTAATTTAGTCTGGCTTTTATGCAGCATTATGTCTTTACACTGTATTTTAAACAGCACAGAACAGCCTTAACTCTGTAAAGATGCCTTAGGACTCTTTACTTTTCGGTTTATTCTTATGAAAAGATTGTTTTTTTTTTTTTTTTTTTTTTTTTTTTTTTATAAATACATTGATTATATATAGTTTAGTTGTTTAATTATTTAAGTTTCTCACTTGTTTTTTTTTTTTTTTTTGCCATGAATATCACTGTGTAGCTGGCATGCCAATAAACTATAAACCAACAAACAAATGTACAGCAGTACAATACACAAAAAATATCAGAAGATACAGTAGAGGCGGTGGAGATAGAAAGATAATATAAATAAGAGAATTTGCAACATAATGCATACAAAATAAGCTAAATGCTATGTGTGTGTAAACTGTAAGTAAAGTGCATATTCTGACTATAAACATTACTATTGCTGTAAACGTCGCAGTGAAATGTGTAGGGATTCAACAGCGTGTGAACAACGTCACAGTATGTTACTTGAAGATGACATGAACATAAGGAAAAATGTTGTATAAATTGGTCATTTAGATGTCTCAAACAATATTTAACTACATTAACTGTCAGTGTCATCACTACATAAACAACTAGTTCAGTTCAGTTCCGTTCAGTTCTTTTCACACAGTGAAATGCAAATTTCATATAAATTCAGTTCTTCGGGAGTCAGCAGGGTTGTAGAATGTGGTTTTCTGGGAATAACTGAGTTTACAATCATTAACCTGGGTCAGTCTTAACCCTGATTAAACATAATCCAGACTTAACTTTTTCATTTTTCATACCATTAATATTTTAGCCTATTAGGATTTGGATGTTCATGTCTCAAGATTTCACACCATACATTTGTAAACTATGTTAATGTTCTTATTTGCATATTAATGTGGATAATAACATTGATTGGTTGAATAAATGGCTCTGCTTCAGGAAACTTTAATAGCTGTCTGTAAGCCGGTATGTTTTATGTATTTGGGTCATCCATATACATAAATACAGCGAGATCTCACAAGCTCCTGAGAGTCGTTCGTTTAGTCAAGCCATCTTCCCTTCAGAAATACTAAACATAGTGCAACTTTGGAGATGTTTGGCACTTTTCTTCTAAAGGACAGGAAGTTGTGAAGTTTGGGGGTGTTTGATATGGACGTCTTTCAGGGACACAATTCTCTTTCTAACGCCGAGGCTGTGATTGACATACTAATAAACCATTAAGAGGATGTTTTGTCAAGCGTCCAGCGCGACTTAATCCCGTGAATGAATGTCTTTCTCTGGCCGGATTAGAAAGGGAGGTGTTTGCATGGAAGTAATGGGAACGGAGCTTCAGTTTAACCCTTTCCTCACCGAGTTCCCATGAGCTGCTATTAAACATGTGCGATTACTCATGTAACGAGCGTGACCTGATCACTGTAATCATGTGCTCCACTAATGAGCGATGATGGGTGAGTTACTCAGTCATTCCTCGTTAGTCAGGCTCGACCAGTTCTCCATCATCTCTTCAGCAGATGTGAGATGAATCTAAATCCATCTCTGAGGCTCCTTTTACACCATCTTTAGCTCCATAAAGAGTTTCCCCTGGACTTCGACATGTAATTAGCTGAATTTGAATACAGAGGCTCTGGTTTGTTCCTCATCTAATGCTGTGGGAGATTCCTATGTTTTCATCAGCGTCTGAAGATGCTGCAGATGTCTGTGCATCTCTGGCTGATTTTGTCTTCATTAGTTGAGTGTTTCTAATGCATGCAGATTCTCTCAAACACACTCTTCTCTCTGTGAGCTTGAGTGGATCAGACTGAATAGAGATGGACAGATGCACTGGTGTTTGTGGATGTGTGTGCTTTGTGTTGGTAAGACAGTATTTTAGTGTTGAATCCAGCAGCTCTTTACGGAGACGTCAGAAGTGTCTTCACTCATTAGTTCAGCTTTACTGTCTATACCAATAGGGCAGAAAATTGTCTTTAGACAAAGGATCAACAAACAATACGAAAACAACACAACAACAATTTTAAAATAAACAAAAGTATTACAGAGAACCCATAATAACTCTTAAAAAACCTATAACCTATATTGTTTATTATATTTATATATTATAATTTTTCTCTTTTTGTCATAAACACTAATTATGGTTCTAATTAAAGTCGACATGAAATCCATAATTTTTTAGTTTAGTAGTACACAGTCCTGAACTTAGTGTTTGATTCATCAGTGCATGTTTTTCTAAAGAAAGAATATATTATATTATGTTTAGTGCTGTCAAACGATTAATCACAATTAATCGCATACAAAATAAAAGATTTTGTTTACATAATATATGTGTGCGTACTGTGTATATTTATTATGTATATATAAATATACACACATACAGTAGATATTTTTAAGATAGTTACATGTATATTTATATTCATATAATTTTATATTATAAATAAATATATTTCATATATAAACATAAAATTTTTCTTAAATATATACGTGCATATGTGTGTCTTTTATATATACATAATAAATATACGCACACATATTATGTAAACAAAAACTTTTATTTTGGATGTGATTAATCACAATTAATCATTTGAAAGCACTAATTATATTATATTATATTATATTATATTATATTATATTATATTTTTTTCCAGTTTTGTTTGCATTATTGACACACTGTTTTTCTGTTTATCTCTGTGAAGCTGCTTTGCCACAAAGTATATTTCATAAAGCACTATAGTAATAAAGGTAGAAGAAAAAGTACACATTGTTCTAAAGAACAATTATATTTGTGTCCCTGCAGCACAAAAGCAGTCATAAGTAGCACAGGTATATTTGTAGCAATAGACAAAAATACATTGTATGGGTCAAAATTATCCATTTTTCTTTTATGCCAAAAATCATTAGGATATTAAGTAAAGATCATGTTCCATGAAGATATTTTGTAAATTTCCTACCGTAAATATATCAAAACTTAATTTTTGATTAGTAATATGCATTGCTAAGAACTTAATTTGGACAACTTTAAAGGTGATTTTCTCAATATTTTAATTTTTTTGCACCCTCAGATTCCAGATTTTCAAATAGTTGTATCTCAGACAAATATTGTCCTATCCTAACAAACCATACATCAATGGAAAGATTATTTATTCAGCTTTCAGATGATGTATAAAACATCTTAAAAAAATTGACCCTTATGACTGGTTTTGTGGTCCAACGTCACATAAAATATTATATTATACAGTATCATATTATTATATCATATTTTTGTGTAGTAAATTCTCTATGAATGACAAAGTCCTGCCTTTCGTTTTTCCTCGATGAATACCCTGTTTCTCTTGTAATCCTGTCCATGTTCTGTGAGTGTAATGCTGTTTGCTGTTGATTAGGTGACCCGTCTGACAGTGTTTGTGTGGACGTCTGTGTTGTTTTGTGACAGCAGTCTGCAGGGTGAAGTGTTGTGTGGCTGTAATTACTCACGCTGGCTCAGATCTCACTGAAGCCTGCGTTCAGCCTGTCAGGTCCTATATGTGTCCCATCCCATCTGAATGAAGGAAAACAAAACCTGCAGCGTCCTAAATCCTGGGCTCTGTCTGCTCTTTCTGTCCAGATCCACAGCCATGATCGCACATTAGATGCAGTGTTGGGTTTAACGAGTTACTAAGTAATTAGTTACTGTAATTTAATTACTTTTCCCTTGAAAAAGTAAAGTAAGGGATTACTCTTATTTTTTTTTTTTACTTCTTATGTAATTAAACTTAATACTGTGTTTAGACTGTAGAACATTTATGTACAATACAATAGTGGATTTAACATCAAAATTTAAAGTCTAACCTTAAAATGCACGCTTTTTATGTACCCTTCTCACTTTAAATACTTTAGTGAGTTAATAAGAATATTGGTAACACTTTAGTGTCCAGTTCTCACTTTTAACTAGTTGGTTATTAGCATGAATATTACTATTATATTGGCTGTTTATTATTACTTAAAAAGCACATATTATTGTCTTATTCTGCAAGACTCTATTCAAAATCCTTAATGCTACCCAATTCTTACTTTACTAAGTATTAATAAGCAGTAATTAGGAGTATATTGAGGTTAATAGTTAATAGTGAGAATTGGACCCTAATCTAAAGTGTGACCAGAATAATTCACATAGTTATTTATTTGAAAGAATTAAAAGAAACATTTCATGTCTATCCTTGTATCATTAACTTGTCGAGATTGATACAGGATTTAAAAAGTAATTAGTAATAAGTAATTAAATACTTTTTGAAGAGAGTCATTTGTACAGCAATCTAATTACACTGTTGAAGATGTAATTAGTAACTAGTAATTAATTACTTTTTTAGAGTAACTTTAGGTTTTACTTCATTACAGAGTGTTTCAAAGCGGCTTCACAGAAATACACAGAATAATAACAGTGTTAATGTTGCAAAATTCATCAATTATGAAATGAATCCCATTTCAGCTATGAAACAGCTCTACAGAAGACAATAGAGTTATTATTCAGATCAGTTCAGTTGGGTATCTGCAGGACTTAAACAGGTTTTCATTTGCCCTTCCACAAATTAAAGTCTTAAAAAGGTCCTAAATCAGAGTAGACAGTCTTAGATTCATAAAGTCGTGGCATTAAATGTTGCATGAAATGCAAAACATAAATATCTTTCTCTGTATTTCTGTCTTGTTTTCCAGTGCAAATATCTAAACATGCTTACAGCAAGAAACATTTACTGGAGATGCAATTTGAAGATATGAAATCTTGTTTTCTGAGAAATCGATCAAATTGAAGTGAGTTTATGATTAAAACAGAACAAATATCTGTCTTCCCTTTGAATTGAGTTGATTTTTCTCAGCCCATTTGTAGATTTTTGTACTTGTTTTAATCATAAACTCACTTCATTTTGAATAATTTCTCATAAAATTTCTTATTTTTGCTTCTAAAGTAAATGTATCTTGATTTAAGAATCTTTTACACTATAAAACAAGACAAGCCTTGAGCAATAGAGATCTGATGGAAGTTGTATTTTTAGTCTTTTAAGTGTTGCTAATACTCATTGTGCTCCCTAGATGTTTACATTTAGAAACTATATTGACATATTGTGTTCCCTTCCATTTATTCCTTCCATTTTCTTTACTTGCTCTTAAAAAGGCCTTTAAAAAGTCTTAAGTTAACCATCATAAACCCTGCTGGTGTATTTGTGAGCATAAACCCTGCTGCACTGGATGAGCGTGTGTTATTTCAGAGAATCAATGGATGTTTTACACCGTATTACAGGCTGAAATCATTAGAAGGTCCTTCCAGACGTCTTGAACATGTGTAAGTCAGCAGAACTAATCTCCTGCTCTCATTCAGAGGAGTGTGTGGTCAGTCTCTGTCCGTCTGACCCTCAGAGATCAGGATTCCTCCATTATCAGACGGATCGGCTCTGAAGCGGCTCTGGGTCTCGACAGGCTCAGAAATGTTAATGTACCGTATCTAATCCAGTCTCAGAGCCCACAGCGCTCTGTGTGTCACTGCAGGAGCGTCTCACTCTTTACTCTAGATCTATTAGCGGCAGCTTTAGCGCTCATTTACATCTTTAGTGGAGATCATTTTAACCTCTAACAGCTCAGAGCTCATCGGTGACTGTTAAGAGGAGGATTATTGTTTCTAAAATCTGACCCTGCAGCACAAAAGCAGTCATAAGTAGCACAGGTATATTTGTAGCAACAGCCAACAATACATTGTAAGGGTCAAAATTATCCATTTTTCTTTTATGCCAAAAATCATTAGGATATTAAGTAAAGATCATGTTTTATGAAGATATTTAGTAAATTTCCTACCATAAATATATCAAAACTTAATTTTTGATTAGTAATATGCATTGCTAAGAACTTCATTTGGACAACTTTAAAGGAGATTTTCTCAATATTTAGATTTTTTTGCACCCTCAGATTCCAGATTTTCAAATAGTTGTATTTCAGCCAAATATTGTCCTATCCTAACAAACCATACATCAATGGAAAGATTATTTATTCAGCTTTCAGATGATGTATAAAACAAAATAAAAAAAATTGACCCTTATGACTGGTTTTGTGGTCCATGGTCACAAGTGTCACAATTAATCAAATGATTCCCTCTGACGTTTCCCCCATCATTCATTGCAGCACATCATAATGGAGAGTAACCAACATGACACGCCGATTAATAAAGACCTTCGTAAGAACCTCTCTAACTAATCAGCTTATCTGTTTTATGATGATTTTCTCTAATGGAAGTGTTTTGGAAAGATAATCAGCAGAACAGTGACAGTGGTGTTTTAGGAGCCTGAAAACACAAACTTTTAAAAATAGGTTTATTAGTGCAAATTTTTAAAAATTATACCGTCATTGTCTCTGTGTAATCTACAAAAACGTGAATTTGCAAAAACATGTTCATGTAGTGTTTCTTTACAAAGTGACATCGCCAACAGCCGGCCTGGCATGAATAATACAGCGTTTTTAGGGGTTCGGTACATACCTCAGTTTTGACTTCATGGTTCGGTATGTTTTTGGAACATTATAATTAAATTTCGCAAATTATAATTAAAAATTTGCTAATTATAATTAATTTTCTTAGGATAAAAATCTACCCAGCTTATGCTCTAAACTATGGAGAGCTCTTTTACATTACTATAAGGTTATAGTTAACAACATTAGTAAATTTAATTACTATTTATTTTTAAATATAATAATCTACACTCAACTTGTATGCACATAATGCAGTTTTTAAATGAACTAAAACATTTCTATTTGTTGCTGAAATATATTCATTTACACAGTGGCTGTCATAACTTGTTACAGATTTATTTAAACATTCATTAAAAAATTAAGACATCACTAACAGATAAAGTAAAATATAATGAGTATACAGTCTAATATTTAGCGAAATGCACTTCTAACTAACGAGCTGTGGACACTGATGACTTACCTGAGGTAAATGCTACGTGACATTTTGTTTACAAGCTGTTTTACTGATGACTTTCTGCAGTTGAAACACTGATTGAGTGATTACATTTGGCATAAGATGTTCATTTATATTTGTTTCGCATTAAAACTGGTAGTAAAGAGGAAGGAATGATCTGTCGTTTGAACTGAGGAGTTTACAGCGATTTATCGCACCACATCAGAGAGCGTTAAAATGACATTTATTGTTTGAATTTCATGAAAAATGGACATAATTTGAAAGATGAGACTTTGTTTCTTATCAAAAGTAACAATGTATAAAACTGTAAGTTTCCAATGAAATTCCACTTGTGCAGTGGTTAAAACAAAGCTGTATTTGTTCGATACACATGCGTACCGAATACATGTACCGTTACACCCCTAAATTTGAGTTGTTTTCACTGATCTGCGTGAATGGGGATTGCTTTGTTGTTGTTATCTGTGCATGAAAAACACAAAGGGTATAACTCTTGTGTAAACGCACCCTTAAACTTCATCCAGTCTGTAGAAGTATAAATGTGTTAGTGTGCCTGAGCTTTATGTGAGTATCTGCTCAGAGAATGAGTGATTGTTGAAGAAGCCGGTGTTTCTGTCCCTTCCAGCGTCTGCTGCTGTAATTGAAATGTCAGAGAGAGAGTCAGATTAAGAAAGCAGACTCACTGCTAAAGTAGTTACTGGGGAAATTGAGAGTATTAATATGACACTGCTTTCAGCTTCATCCTGACCTAGTTTTCCTCTCCCGCCGGGGAAACCGCAGCGCTTCCACAGACGCTAATGACAGCTGAATATGAGATGACTGCGCTCTCCATCAGAGCTTCTCCAGATTCATCGGTCTGATCGGACAGGTCTTCACGAGGTCATGTGACGCACTTCTCCAGTCAGCAGTCTGGACTACAGTGGGGTTTATTGCGTTTCTAATGTGAGCATGCTGAAGAGACACTGCTGTACCGTGAGCAGAAACTGCAGTCTCTTTGTTAAGACTGTGTCTCAATAGCTAGTTTCTCCAACCAGCAGCTAGTCAAACGTTAATTGGTTTTATTTTTCGGGTTCAAATTAGACCAAGCTATGTTTTTATGCAACTGATCTTAAAAGTTTTGACCAGTCTTAAAAAAAATTTAGATGACTAACTAGTATGACTAGTCTAAGCATTTTATGCAACTGACACTTAAGTAAATATGAATATTGGTTGCTAGGCTGTTGTTAAGGGGTTTTGGGTGGTTGCTGTGGTGTTGCTAGTAGGGGTGTTGAAATTAATCGTTGCATCGATGCATCGCGATGCGGATGTGGACAATTCTGCATCGGTGCAGTAATAGACCATAATCGATTATAGCCTATGACGTCATTCGCATACGCGCTTGTCACGCGAATATTAAAAATGCACTCTCTATTTTAAAATCTGAGCTTGGCTTTTTCCCGCATATGGCACATGTGTGCGCTAGAGACAAACGCAACGGGCTTCATTGCACAGAATATGCGCTGTGAGACGTGCGCATTGCTTGACAGCGCTTCCACTCGCTGTTATTTCAGTCTTTTACTTTAGATATGAAGTTTGGAATGTTAGTTTGCCGTTTGGAATGCAGTACGTATTAGATGCACGAAACTCTCGTACTGACAGACTTTAATGTGTGCATTGTGTTTGTTTGTCCTGAAGCTTGCGGCTGCAGTTAAAAGCACTTGCATCTACTTTTATGATGCGAAATTGATGTAAACAGTCAGTTCTGTTTTCAGACTAGGACAAAACACCTGATGTGTGGAAATAGATCTGTGCATTATTGTGAATGCAGTCTATTAAAGCTGCCACTGTCTGTGATCTCATCAGTAATAATCAAATGGCAATAATGCTGAGGAAAAAATAAAAAACCATAACTATGACTATCTGTAAACTTTCGAAAGCTCTCCCAGATACTGAAAGTGCTTTTTGTGTATCACTTGTAATTGTCTTTTCCCCCCTTTATTACTTGATATTTGCTTGTATGTTTTGAAGCTATATTTACTTTTAATTCTTAACAATAATTAATTAATTAACAATTATTTTAAAAAGTATAAAATAATTTATATAATTTAATAAAAATGCACAAAATAAATTTGATATAATCGTGCTGCATTGTGATGCATCGTGATATCGAACTGAATCAAATCGTTGACATGATAATCATAATCGAATTGAATAGTGAAACCAGTGCCGATTCACACCCCTAGTTGCTAGGGTGTTCTGGGTGGTCTTTAGTGTATTCTGGGTGGTTTCTAGGGTGTTGCTAGGGTGTTTTGGGTGGTTTCTAGGGTGTTGCTAGGGTGTTCTGGGTGGTTTCTCGAGTGTTTCTAGGGTGTTTTTGTTTCTAGGTTGTTGCTAGGGTGTTCTGGGTGGTTGCTTGGCTGTGTTTGGTGGTTTCTAGGGTGTTGCTAGAGTGTTTTTTGTTTCTAAGGTGTTGCTAGGGTGTTCTGGGTGGTTTCTAGTGTATTCTGAGAGGTTCTGGGTGGTTTCTAGGGTGTTCTGGGTGGTCTCTAGAGTATTCTGAGAGGTTCTGTGGGGTTTCTAGGATGTTGCTTGGGTGTTTTTGTTTCTAGGATGTTGCTAGGGTGTTTTGGTTTCTGGGGTGTTGCTAGGGTGTTCTGGGTGTTTGCTAGGCTGTGTTGAGTGGTTTCTAGGGTGTTGCTAGGGTGTTCTGGGTGTTTGCTAGGCTGTGTTGAGTGGTTTCTAGGGTGTTGCTAGGGTGTTTTGGTTTCTAGGGTGTTGCTAGGGTGTTCTGGGTGTTTGCTAGGCTGTGTTGAGTGGTTTCTAGGGTGTTGCTAGGGTGTTTTCTTCCTGTCTAAGAGCTGAATGCTCTTCGGGTTCTCTCTCTTGTTAACCAGTGAATTTACACAATTTTTCCAGTCATTCATGATTTACTGAATATTGTTTGGGGATCAGGATTATTAAAAATATATTTTTGGTAAATGGTAAGTAGTAAAGAAATAAGTTGTAAATAAACTACTAAATATGTGTATTCATTAAAAAAAATGTCCATAGCTTTTTAAGATTTTTATTAATTTCTATGACTTTACCAGGTCTAGTAATCACAATGTAATCACAATTTTAAAATCAGGATTCCTCATATAACCAGGTTCTTGAATCTTTAAAGACATAAACAGTTGTTGAAGGGATGAATTAAAATAGGAAACATCTTGATTTTGTGTTGTTTGAGCTGATTTCAATGCCTGTTTGTGTGATTTTAAATCATTTGCATCACTAGGAGCAGCACGAGTGATGGTTGACTCAGTAAACACTGCTGAATTCACTTTCTGCCGTTGCTCAGGATGATTGTGTGTTCTGGTTTTCAGAGCTCAGTTTGTGTCCTGTTTAAGTGCGTGGAGCCCCCCGTCAAACACATCTTTGTTCTTGGTGCTTCTGCTGATCCTCAGCGCTGACCTGAGGATCAGCAAATTACTGGAGCGCAGCAGGAGCCCGATAACTGACACCAGGGGCCCCAGCACCTCCTCACGGCCCTCAATGACGTCTTTCAGCACGAGAGTGTGCGCCGCTGATCTTCTGGGCCTGGGGCCAGTTGTTCAAAAAGTTTAATCTGGATCAGATTGATCTGGATTTGGAAATCCCATGTTTTGCTATCCAGCATCAGGTAACCCTTTTGTGCCGGTTTTTCAAAGCAAAATTTGATTGGATCACCCTGATCCAGATACACACTTTTTCAGATTTCCAAATCGAGAGTACAAGTGCTCTACGGAGCCCCTAAAGGGACATGCTGATGGAAAAAAAATAAATAAATGAGATGGGGAAAAAATGCCAATGTTTTGCGTTCTACTTTTGCATTGCATTCACACAAATAACTACTTCTGACTGGTCCAATGTAGTTTACAATCAGTGATAAAAAAACAACAACTTTGAATTAAATATAATATTTTTGTTTGATTTGCTATTTGGGGATATATTGTTACAGATGTTGTATTTTTTGGACCAGTTTTAAAGTTTTATTACATTTTTGTTCTTGAAATCCACCCTTCTTCTGGGACCAGAATAATCCGTTTTTTTTGGATCAAAAGTATCCCGATCTTACTAAAATGTTTTGAACAACACAAACTGAGGATTTAATCCAGATCAAAACCAAAGTTGGATTTTGTGATCTAATTCGAATTCAGAATCCTTTTTTTTTTTTTCTCTTTTGAACAACCCATTTTCAAGATTTGATCCAATCCAATGGCCAAAATCCCATCAGATTACTTTTGAACAGCTGGCCCCTGGATCGCAGATAGCGTGCTGAATCTGCAGCGCTGGCGTGTTTTGATCGTTGCGTGCCGTGTATGCAGCGCTGGCTAATAACGCGTGAGTAGATGCGGAGCTTTGATCGCCCGCAGCATTTAAGGCACTCAGCTGGAATATTTGGTTCAGTGGCTTTCTAGAGAGCATCTCTCGGCCTTCCTGTGTGTGTATCGACTTTCCAGCCTCTGAAGACACAGAGCATTTCAGCACTTGATGGTCAAAAAATGCATCGCTGCTCCAAGCTCATCTGTCATGTTTAAGTTTGAAGGGCTGTAAAACAATAAAAGCGCCATCAACCATAAGCCTTCGTATGTGTGCGTCATCTATAGTGCTTCATACAACAGAGATTGTTTCAAAGCAGCTCCACATTAATAAACAGGAAAATAAGAAAATCAATGATGCAAACTTCAAGACTGAGGCAAATCCACATTCTGCTGTAGGGATATGCCGGTATCAATTTTTCATGTTGCAATTCATTGCTAATGTTTTTATCACGGTATATGGTATTATCATGATATTGAAATTTAGTTGCAAAAAAGTGTTGTCATATTACAGTATAACAGGTTTAATAACTTTTTTCTTATAACAAAAATATCTGAACATTTAAATACAATAAAGCAATACACAAATTAACTAATGTTAACTAATGAAGCCCTAATGTAAAGTATGACCGAACAATAAAGAATCAAAACACTTTCAAACAATATCTAGGGCATGTTGTAGTCCAGCTTAAAATGTAAAAAAGTTTTAAAATAAATAGCCTACTGAGTCTAAATATTAAAGTATTTGGCGCTGTGATGAACACCACTGCGAATACAAAAACCTGAATGGCTGTTTAAATCATTTAAATAGGTTTTAGAAAGTAGCAGCTGCTTTGTTTCCGGGTTTCCAGGGTAACGGCTGCATTCTGCTGTTCAGTGCCCTCTGCTGTCAGAGAGAGAATGTGCGCTTTCATCCAGAGCGTCTCTCACGCGCTCCGCCACGCACTTCTCATCCATGCTTGTTTACATCAGAGTGCACACCAGCTTACAGTGGTGTTGTGCATTTAACCAGTTAATGGGAAAAGAATTCTTAAAATGTATTCAAAATTTGGAATAATTTTTAATAAATAATTATTTTCGGTATTTTGAAGCAATACCCTTGTTTTGCTGTTAAAAAAAAAAAAAATATATATATATTACACAACCCCAATTCCAGAGAAGTTGGGATGTTTAGCAAAATGCAATAAAATCAAATTAATCAAGATTTGCTAATTCTCTTTAACTTTTATTTAATTGACAAAAGTACAAATAAAAGATTTCCGAAGTTTTCACTGACCAAAGTAAATGTATTTTGTAAATATGAACAAATTTTGTTTTTGACAGCTGCAACACATTCCAAAAAAGTTGGGACAGAGGCAAAATAAAAGTGAAAAGGTTATAGAATATCCATGTTAAACTGTTTTGAAACAGTTCACAGTAAGCAGGTCAACTGGTAATAGGTCAAGGTAACATGTTTGGGTATAAAAGGCGCATCTGAGTCTTTGCAAGCAAAGCTGGATAATGGCTCATCAGTTTGTTCCAAATTTCACGAGAGAAGTGTCAAACAAATCAAAAATCACATTTCGCAATGCAAAATTGCAAAGAATTTCGGTCTTTCAGCAAGTACCATACATAATATTGTGAACAAATTCAGAGAAATCACAGTACATGTAGGACAAGGCAGAACACCTCAGTTGAATGTGCTTGACCTTTGAGCCCTCAGATGGCATTGTATAAGCAACCATCATGCTGCGGTGTTAAATATAGCCACATGTGCTCAGGAGTACTTCAGAAAACCACTGTCATTTACCACAGTCTGCTGCTGCATCAAGAAATGCAACTTGAAACTCTGTTACTCTTGGAGAAAGCTATACATCAATTCTATGCAGTGATGCTGGCGGGTTCTCTGGGTAAGAGCTCAGCTCAGATGGTCAAAAAGACAGTAGAAATGTGTGCTGTACTCAGATGAGTCCACATTTCAACTTGTTTTCGGGATTTCGAGTTCTCAGTCCCAAAGACCAAAGGGACCATCCAGACTTTCATTAGCGACAGAAGCAAAAGCAAACATCTATCATGGTATGGGGTTGCATTGGTGCAAACGTCATGGGTGACTGACATATGCGTGAAGGTACTATTGAGATGGAGGCATATATTGGGATTGTACAGAGACATATACTTCCATCAAGATAATGTCTTTCATGGGAAGTCCATGGTTATTAGATCAAGACAATGGCAGGTCTCATTCTGCATGTGCTACAACAGCGTGGTTTCGTAGAGACAGAGTGAGTGTGTTAGACTGGCCTGCAGTCCAGATCTGACTCCTATTGAAAATGTATGACCAGTCATGAAAAGGAGAATCCGACAATGATCACAGACTGCTGAGCTTCTGAAGTCTTGTTTCAAGAGAGACTAGACAAAAATTTTGCTTGCAAAACTTTAACAATTAGTATCCTCAATTCCCAAATAATGAAACATTGTAATTAAAAGGACTGTTGATGTGACACAGCGTTAAACGTGCCTCTGTCCCAACTTTTTTGGAGTGTGTTGCAGCCATCAAAATCAAAATTTGTTCATATTTACAAAATACATTTACGTTGGTCAGTGAAAACTTTGCAAATCTTTTCTTAGTACTTTTGTCAATTAAATATAAGTTAAAGAGAACAAACAAATTACAGAATCTTGATTTTATTGCATTTTACAAAATGTCCCAACTTCTCTGGAATTGGGGTTTTATATATATATATATATATATATATATATATATATATATATATATATATATATATATATATATATATATATATATATATATATATATATATATATATATATATATATTTTTTTTTTTTTTTTTTTTTTTTTTACAGTGTAGTTGAATATGAAAACATTTTAATTCTATGAAATGTCTCATTTAGACGCACGAATGTGTGTGAGTGAACAGATGGAAGAGAGATCTGGCCGTTGTTCTCAGTCATCTGTTTATTCATCAGATCATTGTTTAACATTTAGCTCAGTTAACAAGCTTTATTCAGTCTGATGTGTGTTATCCTGCCGTCTAATAGGCCTGTGTGTTAGATTTAGTGCTGTTTACTAGTACTAGTCCTGATAGTCTCACTCTCCAGTCACATAAACCAGTTCTTTACTTTAATAGCCAGATCTGTCTCAGAGACCCGTGCTGGACTGATCTGGACTGAAGTGGTCTGGAGGAGGGAGTCATTATTCTCAATGACAGAAATAAGATCCAGTGTAATTGACCTTTGACCTTCCTCTCTGGTTACTGTGGTAACAGGTCGACATCACCGCACTCATCTCTATGTGAGTGTTTGCTCTCTGGGCTGTGCTGAGGTGCATTATGGGATGCTCAGCAGGTTGTTCTTCCTCTAGTCATTAGTGAGTGCATTAGGCTCTGATGGGCTCTGGCTCTGGGATCTGGGTTTGTGTTTCCAGAAGATCCGGGCGGATCGATGCGGATGGGAATCACAGAGCGCTGAGGAATGTCTGAGAGACACACCGGAGCCGAACGGCCCCTCATTTCTCCCCAGGCCACCTGAGCTATTGTCTCGCTGTATATATATATATAAAACCAATGCGTCAATATGCTATCCTTGAGTGTGTGTGTGTGTGTGTGTGTGTGTGTGTGTGTGTGTGGACCAAATGTCCCCACAAGGATAGTAAAACCTGAAATATTTGACATTGTGGGGACCAGCCTGCAGGGAAAAAAAAATGATTAAAAAGAGTAAATGATGTTTATCTGAAAGTGTAAGAATGCAAACAGGTTTTCTGTAAGGGTTTGGGTTAGGGGATAAAATATATCATTTGTTTAGTATAAAAACAATAGAAGTCTATGGAAAGTCCCCACAATTCACAGAAACAAATGTGAGCTATTGTCTCGCTGTATGGACAGAACACAGCGGTGAAAATCTATGCGTAGATACGTTATCCTTGAGTGTGTGTTTGTGTGTGTGTGTGTGTGTGTGTGTGTGTGTGTGTGTGTGTGTCAGACTGACAGGGTTTCAAGTGAAATGGAAGAGAAATTGCTGGTGAGGGGGAAGGGGCTTCAGTCGCTCGTATCAGATGAACCTTCAGTGTGTGTGTGTGTGTGTGTGTGTGTGTGTGTGTGTCAGACTGACAGGGTTTCAAGTGAAATGGAAGAGAAATTGCTGGTGAGGGGGAAGGGGCTTCAGTCGCTCGTATCAGATGAACCTTCAGTGTGTGTGTGTGTGTGTGTGTGTGTGTGTGTGTGTGTGCGTGCGTGCGCGCGTGAGTGTGTGTGCGCGCGTGAGTGTGTGTGCGCGCGTGAGTGTGTGTGCGCGCGTGCGTGTGAGTGTGTGTGCGTGCGTGCGTGTGAGTGTGCGAGTGTGTGTGTGTGAATTGTGTGTGTGCGTGAGTGTGTGTGTGTGTGTGTGCATGCATGCGTGTGTGAATTGTGTGTGTGTGTGTGAGCGCGTGTGTGTATTAATTGTGTGCGTGCGTGCGTGCGTGCGTGCGAGTGTGTGTGTGTGTGTGAGACAGTGTGTCTCTATACAGTGACTGAATACAGGGTTTCTGTGGCTCTTAAAAAGGTCTTGAATAGAAGTCTTAATTCACTCTTCCACAAATTAAGTCAGAGTAGAAAGCTTAGATTCATAAAGTCGTGGCATTAAATGTTACATACCCTGCAGAAAATGAATATCTTCCTCAGTATTTCTGTCTTGTTTTCCAGTACAAATATCTAAACATAAAATAAATCAAGATATATTTAGTGGAGATGCAAAATGAACATATGAAGTATTCTTTTATGAGAAACTGATCAAAATGAAGTGAGTTTATGATTAAAACAAGAACAAATATCTGTCAATGGGGAACGAATACTTGTTTTAACTTTAAATTAAGTTGATTTTTCTGAGCCCATCAGCAGATATTTGTTCTTGTTCCAAGCAGAAACTCACTTCATTTTATCAGTTTCTCATAAAATTAAAATTAGTAGCTGTATCTTTATTTAAAGGTGTTTAGATATTTGTACTGGAAAACAAGACAACATACTGAGAAAGATATTGATTTTTTGCAGTGCATACAACATTTAATGCCACAGCTTTATGAATTTAAGACGTTCTGCTCTGATTTAAGAACTTTAAAGGCCTTACTTTGTGGAAGAGTGAATTAAGACTTCTTTTAAGACCTTTTTAAGATTTTAATTTTGCATCTCAAATGTATCTTAGTTTTCACTGGAAAACAACACAAATACTGAGAAATGTTATTTCAGTATGTATGTATATGTGTATATCTTTATTAGGGCTGTGCAATTAATCGAAATACGATTTTGATTTCTGCCTCCAACGATTATGAAAATATAATAATCGAGATAAAGCAATTATTGTGTCCAATTCTGCCCCCTTTCCAGCGGTGTGCTTTCACTCCTCCATAAAAGCCCAATTTCACATGCAAATCAGTAAAATCATGTAACGTGACTTTTGCAAAATGGGACGTGCTTGGTTTATTAAAGTTGATTAGATCTATTCATGTTTTTAAAAGCGCGAAAGATAACTTGCGCTGTTCCTCAGGAGGATTTCTGTGATGCGCTCAGAGATGAAACAGACATGTAAAGTCATCTTTTATCTCAAGGTGCGCGCCTAAACGCTCACATACACGCAAAAGTGTGTCAAAATGCGGCACTTAGTGATTATTCACGTAAACCCTCGTCAATTATGTAACAAATGAACGTAAAGCGTTGAGAATGAAAATACATGTGTAACAGTAAATTGGATGCGTGCGGCTCTTAAAGTGACAGCGGGCTATATTCCTGCTGCTGACTGTGTGCTTAATAATAATCAAACAAGAAAAGACAAAGACAGAATCACTCTGCTCTTGACTGAAGGACTTTTGGAACTTTTGTAAGACACAAAGAAAATTGAATTCTTACAGTGAAGACTATGCTGTTTTATTTTACATTTGATTAGCTGATTCATTTCTGTAGAAGGCTGTTATCTGAATACTTTGCTTTTTTATTACTGACAGTTTAATTATTTTCAATAATTTTGTTTGTTTGTTTTTTACTAATTAGTTACTCTAGTATTCTGCTGTGGTATTGAGAATTGTGAAATTTTGCTGGTTTCTAAACTATCTTTAAATAAATCACTCGTATAAAGTTTTTGTCATATGGCCCACTAATAATCATGTTAAATAATCGTGATTACAATATTGACCAAAATAATCGTGATTATGATTTTTGCCATAATCGAGCAGCCCTAATCTATATATCTATATATCTATTTCTATATCTGTATCTGTATCTATATTTAAATATAATTGACCTTCATTAGCCTGCATGAGCCTGTGAAGAGCAGCAGCGTGTGTGTGAATGTGAGTGTGTGTGTGTGTGAATGTGAGTGAGTGAGTGAGTGTGTGTGTGTGTGTATTGTGTGAATATGAGTGTGTGTGTGTGTGTGTGTGTGTGTGTGTATTGTGTGAATATGAGTGTGTGTGTGTGTGTGTGGTGGCAGATTCTGAGCCTCAGGTCTGAAACACACTTGTGTTGATGAACAGATTGGCTCTATTTCACATGTGATTGTGTTGTGAAGTGTGTGCGACCGCAGTAATAGCGCAGTTGGAGTGTGTAATGCATATCAGCAGCTCTTTTCTCTTTCAGATCAGCTGCTGTCCCTATCAGATCAGAGTTAAGTCACTTAAACATGTTTAGAGCAGCAGAAATAATAACACACATGTGGTTTAATGAAGGACACAGAAAATCTAGCGCCCCCTTCAGACCTGAGCTTCAGCACAGATTCTTTCAAAGCAGCTTCACAGAAATAATCAGGAAAATGTTCATCAATTATGACATAAATGCAATTTCAGCTGTAAAGAAGCTCTACAGAAGACAATAGTCATTATTCAGATCCATTTAGTTTAATTATCATCTGAGAGTGTCAGTGCAGTTAAATCGATAATATTACTGAATATTAATCATCTTTCAGAAGTAGTTTGATATAAATAGTGGCTGTCTCTGGATGGACAGCAGGAATTGATGTCGCTGACCTCTCGCTCAGAGACTCTGCCTGTGTTTGTGTGTTATAGACAGTAAAGCAGCGTGACAGGCCATCAGGGGCTTATGGGATATCGCTCTGACAGAGGTCACGCCCTGCGGCCAGCATTCACAAACAATTCATATCTTACCCATCAGCCTCCTGTCTGCCCTGCTCCTCTTCTCTGCATTTATTCATGATTTCAGTCACAGGATTCAGTGACTGTGTTCACTGCATACACTGCATTTATACACTTACACACACATATATAGATGGGCCAATATACAAGGTACACATTTCTAATAATTGTGCAGTTAATTCTCATATTGTATTTTTGGAAAGTTTTGGAATATTTGGATTTTTTTTTGTTGTTATTTTATATATAAAAAAAAAATTCAGAGGTAAACAATAACGATTACATTTTTAACAATATTTCAAATGTAATATATGAGATTTGTTGTATTTTGAATCCAGTTTTTCTTTGTAAAAGGCAAAAAGTTGATCATACTGATTTCAAAGTTAAGGATTCATTAGTCTGAATGTACACTGAACCAAAAACTATCATTACATCTTAGTTGATAATTCAGTATACTTTTTGACAAAAGATCCCATGTTTTGGTAGTGACTGCACAATTTTGGTAGTGACAACATCACATTACAGAATTTTAACTTGCATACTAAAACACTACTAAAACATACTAAAATACAAAAGAATTACATAAATGTATTAAAATTTTGTTCATTCCCCCCAAATATGAGGACTATGTGTTCCCTTTTGTCACTTCTGAAACAATGATGACATGTTTCGGTCGTGACTGTTTTGGTTGTGACAATTTTTTACGGGATAACACCCAAAAATACAAAGATGTCACTACAGAAACTCCACCAAATGTTTCGATAGTGACAACCCTTTCGGTAGTGATGCTTTTGAACCTAGCTCAAAGATGCGAATCAGCACAGTTTTGAACAGTGGTACACATATAAAAACTAAATGTTATGGAATAAATCCCAAAAAAGTGTGCTTAATTGCAGAAAAAAAGGTGTTCGGTAGTGACGTTCCTTAAAGTTACGAACAGATTTTTCATACTTTTGAACACATTTACCTCAAAATGATGGGCCTATCTACTCAACATGTAGCTATGAGAGAGAGGGACACAGGAATATTTCCTGATCATAAATTTATGGGTTTATTTAAAATCAGTCTCAGCCAATGGACTTAAACATACACTGTTTCGGTAGTGACATGAAAATGTGGGACACATTTTTTTTTACATAAAGTTTCCTAATTTACAAAGAAAATAAATATTTTTTGAAATTCACTTTTTAAAAGAATCAAAAAGATCCTTTTAAAAACAACAATGGAAAAAAAATACAAAAATTATTTCAATTATTTCATTTTCATAAGTTTTATATTTAAGAGTTAGGATTCGGCACAGCCACCTCCCAACTGAAAGTACCCAATAAATCATGATTTTATAGATATTAAGCTTTCTAATATTTTAAATATTATTGTGGGTTTCAGTAGATAATAGAAGGATCTTAGTAAACATCTAAGATTTGAATATTTATATGCTTTTTAAATGTTTTTTTGGTTTGCACCAATTCTGTGGAATGGCCCAGATAGATATAGGTGTACATTATGAGCTCTGAAAAATAATTAACTCTCTCATTGAGTTTGTGTAGTTACTGATGGTGTTCCCATAATGCCCTGCTCGCGTCTCATTAACTCACTGTGACAGCAGCTAAATATAAAGCGTGTGTGTGGAAGCTGGATGTTCAGCATCTGTCAGACGCAGTGATGTGATGAGCTCTGACAGACTGATGAACCTGTGTGTGTTCAGACTCTAGAGAGTCCTCTTCATCTGGAGTGTGTGTGTGTTTGCTGAAGGTGCTGCACATCATTATGCAGAGTCACAGGAAGTACAGATTCAGTGAAGCTGAATGAGCAAGGGCTGCTGGGTAATGAGCTGTCATCAATAACGGGCCGTCTCACACTCTCTCTCTTTCCCTGTATTCTGAATGAATGAGTGTGTGTGTGTGTGTGTGTGTGTGTGTGTGAGTATGTGTGTATGAGTATGTGTGTGTGCGTGTGTGACGGTGTGTGACTGTGTGTGTGTATGGATATGAGTGTGTGTGTGTGTGTGTGTATGTGTGAGAGTGTGTGTGTTTTTTTTTGTTGGATTAAAGATTCAATATTTGTAATAAGTCATGACTCAAGTCATAACTGAATTATAATTAGATCTATATAAAACAGTATGTCAGTTGTATTTGTAATTCAGTTGAAGTTCATTTAATTTACATCTGTTGATCTGAAGCAAACATCACAAACCTGAATATGAAATGAATAGCAGAACATTTTGTGAATGCTACAAATGAGCGGCTTTTGAATGTTTTCAATATTAATGAGCTCATCAGCATAATGTGTGTTTCTTGCTGTCATTCCCAGCATCCTCTCTGTCGTGTGTGAAGAGCGCTGGGAATCACTAAAGCAGATTAATCCGTCCTGTGTGCTTTACAACAAAATAAATAAAAACGAAAAGAAATTAAAAAACAATAAAACAGTAGAATAACAAGGTAAGAATAATAAAATACAAGATAAGAATGCTTTAACATAGATTGTATGCCTTGTTAAACAAATAGGTTTTTAAGTTGGACTTAAAAACTGATACAGAGGGAGTCTAGTAGTTTTTATTTTAATATTTTCCGTTTTATATTTTCTTTCATATTTATTATATATGTGATATTCGGTTTAATATATTTATATCATGTTTTACATTTTCCCATTTTAATTTCAGTTAAATTAGTTTAATTTCATTTTAAATCAGGTAAATAATTTTAGTAATTTTGTTGTTTTGTCATTTTTATTTTTTAAATGTGTTATTTGTATTTATTACATTTTATTTAAATTTTAATTATTTTAGTACATCAAGTACTAAATAAACTAAAAAAAAAAAAAGAGAGAAATGTTGCCTTGGTAACTACCTGAAATAAAATTATATATATATAATTTTAATTTATTCATTCCAAGTAAGATTTTTTTTTTTAAATAGTCTTGTTAACTGTAATAATCCTATTATATACCCAACCTTAAATAACCCAATCTATGAGCAGATGTAAGTACAGTATCATATATTCATAGCCATAAAAACCCTTTTTGTGTTGTCTTGGATCTCTGAAGGTTTTAGTGTGCTGATGTTGGTTCATATGATGTGTATTGTGCTGATGAAGTGTTAGAGCAGACGGTTCATTACTGGAGCCGCTGTTTCCAGAAACTGAAGTGAACACAGACATTATTAGACTCTCAGAATGTGAGCGGATCTCCTCTCCTCCTCCTTCTGGACGGGTTTGAATCCACAGATGGAGCAGAAAAACTGAGCAGATGAGAAGGTCTCAGTCTCAGTCCACAGGCGCTCTTCCTCTTGTTTTCAGAGCGCTGCTTTACTCTCTTTTCCATATTCATACAGAGTTTCTATGTTTTGCTTGGATCATCCACATTGAAAGTGCTTTTCCTTTCGCAGTTAATTGATCAGATCATCAGGCTCTTATCAGCTGCGGTCAGGAGTGTCGTGTTTGATCGTTAGATTCGGCTCTGAATCGCTCTCAGCTTCTCCTCTGAAATCTGCCTGCGGATTGTTTTTGTTTCTGAATGAATGATGATGATTGTGTTTGCCGTTTGAAAGGCATTATCATTATAGAACGGCAGGAAACAGGAGATTTAATAGTCATATGAAATCCAGGAAAAGCTGTTTAGTGTTTCATTGTTGGAATAATGTGTGTTTGTTGTCATGTTCTTTATATTGGCTGTCCAGTGTAACTATAGAGAGATGTGTATTCTCAGTCATAAAGCGTTCAGTGCTGCACATTACAGCTGTTTGAGGAAAGATTGATGTGGAATAACAGCAAGCATCAGTGTCAGGATTTCCCTGATTATTACAAAACGCATCATCCACCTGTTCACACCAACAACTATAAATATAATGATAACTATATCAGCATCCACACTAACACACAATATCACTCTGTTTATTAAAAGTGCTGCAGTTTTGTCGTCTGTCACTTTAAATGCTTGAACTCTTAAAAAGTCTGATTGGATTCTGGATTCTGATTGGCTGTCGTTCATCAGCTGGAAAAAAATTACTTTAAAAGTGATTCCAGCGATTTCGTTCCTCTATGGTGTTATTGTTGTGGTGTGGAATCACTAATCTCATAAAATTACAGTAATTATTAAAACTTTATAGTCATCAGTATCATCAGGACCTAAAATTAACACTTGCCAAGTGCCAAATGTGTTGTTCACTAGTTAGCTGGTAACTTTTTTTAATTAATTCTAACAACTTCACACTTTTTCTAAAAAAAAAAAAAAAAAATCATAAATGTTAGCTTTGTAATTTTACTGTTGTTATATATATATATATATATATATATATATATATATATATATATATATATATATATATATATATATAATATTATTATTATTATTATTATTATTATTATTATTATTATTATTATTATTATTATTATTTTATACATTTAAATTATTATTATTATGACATACTTTACAGTTCTGTAGTATTATACTATGGAAGCCCATTTCCGCTACTGAATAAAAAATGTCAAAAAGTTAATGGCGACTTTTTATCTCGCAATTTTGAGTTTATTTCTCGCAATTGCAAGTTTATATTAGAGATCGACTGATATATCGATTTACCGATATTTTTCCCAATATTTAAGCATTTTACCACAATCGGATATCGGTTTTGTAATATTGGATTCACCGATAAATGCTTTGAGAATTGCGCAGGATTGCCATTGCAGTGCGTCTGAGGGGAGACAAGACAACAACAACGCCGTGCAGGTACTTGATTTGCTGTAGTTAGTAAACTTTATTTAACATAGCCATTAATGCACAAATTAGATGCATTACATAAATGCCTGTTATGTAATTTATGCAGCTTGGCTCTAAGAAATAGAGAGCAACTCACTGAGTCATGTAAAATAATCCGTCAAGTCCTGTCCCAATAAAGACGTACTTTGCCTGAATTAAATTATACGCAGCCATGAATGAGCACATGTTGGAAATAAAAGCGCTGAATTGAATTCTCTCTCTGTTGTCTATGATCATCGCTATAGTCTCGTGAAGTCGGAGTCACGTAGTCGTAGATAATCCGTCAAATCCTCTCCCAATAAGGACGTAACTTTGCACGAGTTAAAGTTAAACAATACAGCCATGAATGAGCGCATGTTGGAAATAAAAGCACTGAATTTATTTCTCTCTCTTTTGTATATGCTCATCATTAGTCTAGTGGAGCCGCTTTCATTTTGCTGTTCACTCATCAGGTTGATCCTCAAGAAATGCTCCAGCACGGCCTCCGCATGTAACTTTTAACAAGATTCACTTGTTTAAAACACGCTAAATTATATTAACATTTACTATATAACCGTTGTTTCGTTAATAAACATCTAAATAAATACATCGCTATGGAAATTATTTATTTATTATCTCCGCGAGCGATCGCAGTTTGAGTATAGTTCTGTGTAAATGCATAGATAAACCACGCTGTCAGCAGACATTTCATAATCTAGAAGGACAAAAACATTATTAATAATTCTGATATAACATTCCAGTTGAGAAATGCAATAAAATAAGATGATTTGTTTGTTATATTCCAATATTCCAGAGAATATTATTCAGTGAATTAACATTATCCAGTGAATTATTCTTGACTCTGTAGGCCTATTAAACAGCTTATAAACCTACTAAAACTGTAGTTTAAAATGTTGATATGACTCCTGTCCTTTATTTATTTTCTCCATTTGAAAACATTAGAGATTCTACATTTATTTTGCTTATTGTTAATATTAGCGTTGTTGCTGCTGATGCTTTTTATAAATAAAATGTTTTTTTTTTATTTTTTTTATTGTAATATGAGGATTAAATTTAACATTAAAGACTGTTAATTTTCAACACTTAAAAAAAAAAGGTGACTGAAAAGCGGAAAAACCAAAGTGAAGTATGTTCTTACTTCACTCACTCAGTCATTTATTTACTTTATAACAGTAAATAAATATCGGTTCTGCATATCGGTTAGCGGGCACATAAACATACAAATAATTGGTATCGGTATCGGTTATAAAAAATCAATATCGGTCGATTACTAGTTTATATCTCGCAATTCTAACTTTATTTCTCGCAGTTGCAAGTTTATACTGTATCTCGCAATTCTGACTTTATTTCTCGCAATTGCGAGTTTATATCTCACAATTCTAGCTTTATTTCTCGCAGTTGCAAGTTTATACTGTATCTCTCAATTCTGACTTTATTTCTCGCAATTGTGAGTTTATATCTCGCAATTCTGAGGAAAAAGTCAGAATTGTGAGATAAGAAGTTGCAATTACCTTTATTTTATATTCAGTGATGGAAACAAGCTTCCATATTTTAGTGACATTTATTTTTTGAATTGTTTAATTTTTATCATTTCATTAAATAATAATAAAAATATAATAAATACTAATGAAAATAATTAAAAAATGCAATTAGATTTGTTTCCCCAATTTGTTCTGCCAGTTATTTTTAATGAAATAATGCACATACATTTTCATGGCGGGTAATTTTTCTCAAGTCCATTGGCTTATGGACATAGGTTAAACTTATGGGGCTGTCACGTGATGAACGAACGACTCAAAACTCGAAGACTCGAGAGATGAACTAATCAATTCTCTTTTCGGCTCAGACCGCATTGGTTAAGCTTATGGGGGTGTCACGTGATGAATGAACGACTCAAAAACCTGAAGACTCGAAACAGGTGAACTAATTCCAGTACAGAACCTATAGGATGTTGCGCATGCGCGACTGAACGAATCACTCCAGAGACGACTCGTTCTTCCCGAGTCACATTAAAGATTCGTCGTCTCTGAAGGGCCGCTGGCGTTCAGCCACATGTCGGCCCCGGTCCCCAGATGTGTCATGAGTAATGAGGCGGTAACAACAGATTCTGGGTGGCCACTCGTTTACTGTAATGCTCTTAATGGTTGAAAAGCTTTTAGTGGCGTTTCGGCATTTTACCGCATTTTTACCGCGCTGCTGTGATTACAGCTGGTCACGCATGACAATAGACGCTTCATTAGTGGAGAGTGAAGCGGCTCTTGATGAAAACACATCCCTCATGACAGAACTCAGCGCTCATTTAGGAGTTTAATGAGGACGAGCTTGTTTCAACTTGACTTTCTTTCCCTGCTGTTCTTACCGTTTACTTCTGAGGAGTCAATCTGATGCTGCTTCAGATGATTCCAATTGCTTGACTGTTATGGTAATGCTCTGTGATATAAGCCAAAATTATTCTCAGTTTGGATTGATAACTTTAGATATTTTTTCTTGAAGTCCACCTGATATTATGAGTTAATATTTCAGTAATTTCTCAACACATTCACATACTCCTGTTATTTTATTTAACTGAGGTACTGTTAATGTTTTTGTTAAAATTTTGATTAGATTTTGTTTATGTATTTTCTGCTTTGATGTTAATTTTTGTAGTTTTAGTTGTTATGTTCTGTGTTTTTGTCAGTGTCAATATAGTTTTTATTTTTATTTCAGTTTGAGTTATTTTAGTATGTAAGGTTAAACTAAATAAAAATGAGAAATGGTGCTTTGGAAGCTAGTTAAATAAAGGAAGCTAAATAAAATAAGTTTAAGTTTATTTATATATATATATATATATATATATATATATATATATATATATATATATATATATATATATATATAATATTTCAGTTAACATTTATTTTATTAGAAGTATCAATTTTATTTATTTGTTTATTTTTATTTATTTATTTAGTTTTGGTTAACTGTAATAACCCTGGTCTGAAGTCAGGTAATGGTCACATGATATGATAAAAATATAAAATATTTCATCTTTTTGTAAGTATTTCATTTTAAAATTATTTATTTTAATTTTACTTTTTTTCTTTTTCATCAACTCACATTTGGGAAACACTTATCTGCATTGTACCTGTATTACACATTTATGAAAAAGTAATTGAATTTTTTAAAAAGTATTTTCTACATTTTTTTTTTTATTATTTTAAAAAGGTTTTACGTAGTTTTTAATGTATATAAATTGTAGTATTAAATATGAAGGTGTTATATACAGTGTTAATTCAGATGTTAGTTAATAATTCCTGATGTAACTCCGATCACGTCTCAGTGCATTTTTGTCGTTGGCAGAGCAGCTGTAACGATCATTGATCAATCAGTCCTTTTGTCACTGATCATCATCATAATTGATAATGTGTGCAGCTTCAGCAGATTGATCCTCATCTGAGCGTTTGAGAGCAACAGGATGATTACAGTCCAGCTCGTTGACCTTCAGATCGTTTGCAGCTGATGTTTGACCCGAGTTCAGATGAATTAGCTCTCATCATCGCTGCTCCTCCACCAGTTGATGTCAAATGACCGTTCAGCCAAGAACATCATTCTGTCCTCGTTTACTGGTCCTCGTGACGCTCTGAACCCGTTTGACTTTATTCATTCTGTGGGACACAGCGAGATGTTTAACAGTGTGATTGTTTCAGGTTGATTTCTCTGTGGTTTAATATGTGAGATCGTTTCTGATGTCATTTTATAGTGTTTTACAGGCTGTCCAGATGAAATTAAATGCTTTGTAGTTTCAAAAATGATCATCTGCTCTGTCTGTATGGATGTCAGCGTGATCTTCAGACTCAGACTGGTGATTTGGCTGGTCTGAATCTGTCTGAAGCTCTTCTACATGATTCTGCCTGAAGCTTTTCTTCCACATGCGTGAATAATGTATGGAAGGTTTTACTGGCCCACTTTAAGAGCATCGTGGGATTACAAAGAAAAAATACAACAAATAAAACGTCTTTGACATTCAATACAGACACTGGATGTGTTTTAACATGTAAGACATGCCGGTTTATGTGTGATGTGACATGCTTGTCAGTTTAAGGAGCTGAAGACACTTAACTTACCTGGAAACAAGTGCTCAACTAACCCAGAAACAATCACTTAACTAACCCACAACCAGTGGCACAAACAGTGATCTTCTTCTTACTGAATATTCGTGTTATTTTAGTATCATTGAGATACTATTATAATTTCTGGTAATGTTTTGAATTGGAATTTATTTTTATATTTTCTGCTTTCATGTTAGTTTTAGTTTTGTTGGTTTTAAATATGTCTATGTAGGTTTTATTATTTTTTATTTCAGTTTTAATTATTTTAGTATATCAAATTAAACTAAAAGAAAGTGAAAGTGTTGCCTTGGAAACTCACTAAAATAAACTAGGTTTAATTTAAAAAATATATTTTATTTGATTTCAGTTAACTTTTGTTTTATTTCCAGTAACCAGTTTTAGTTAACTATAATAACCCTGCTTAATATTTGTTTTCCAGTAAAAATATCTAAGGATTCCTAAATCAAGATATATTTATCTGGAGATAGAAAATAACATAAAGATATCTTGTTTTCTGGGAAACTGAGATAAGAAATATCTGGGAATGGGGTCAGAAAAATGAACTTGAATCAAGAGAAGTTGATTTTCTAAGCCCATTTTCAGATATTTGTCCTGGTTTTAATCATAGACTCACTTGATTATCTTATCTTCTTATCTGATATAATTTTGCTTCTCTAGTAAATGTGTCTTGTTTTAAGAATGTTTAGATATTTGCACTTTAAAAAACTATAAAAATACTGAGTAAGAACCTCACGTTATGCAGTATGTAACTCTTATTTATTCAAATAAATCAATAAATTGATGAATGCATTTCTCCTCTGCTCTAGCTTGTTCACCAGTCTAGTTTTTATTAATCCTGTCATTGCGTGCTGTGAAAACTGTCTCTGTCAGATTGCTTGTGATTTTCCTTTGTTAGTAAGTTGCTTTGGATAAAAGTGCAAAATGAAAACATGCAAATATGTGTCCCTGGAGCACAAAAGCAGTCATAAGCAGCACAGGTATATTTGTAGCAATAGCCAAAAATACATTGTATGGGTCAAAATTATCCATTTTTCTTTTATGCCAAAAATCATTAGGATATTAAGATCATGTTCCATGAAGATATTTACTAAATTTCCTACCGTAAATATATCAAAACTTCATTATTGATTAGTAATATGCATTGCTAAGAACTTCATTTGAACAACTTTAAAGGTGATTTTCTCAATATTTTGATTTTTTTGCACCCTCAGATTCCAGATTTTCAAATAGTTGTATCTCAGACAAATATTGTCCTATCCTTACAAACCATACATCAATGGAAAGCTATTTATTCAGCTTTCTGATAAATCTCAATTTCAAAAAATTGACCCTTATGACTGGTTTTGTGCTCCAGGGTCACATATAAGATTGAGCACATAAACAAACTCGCTGTATCCCAGCATGCATTGTGTGATGTGATGTAATGAGATGAGGTCTGTAGATGAGCTCAGAGCTCCTGATGATGATGATGATGATGATGAAGGTTTTGTTTGTATTGCACCATGAATGAATGCAATCACACTGTTGTGTTTGATTTGTCATTCGTCTGAAGTGTCTCTCAGTGTTTGTTCTCTGTGCTTCTCTCAGTCTTCATCATCCAGGCGTCTTCGCTTCAGTTCTCCAGAGAGCCCAAATCTCAGGACGCGTTGCATGGCCGCAGTGCTATCCTGCGCTGTGAGCTCAGCGGCCCACCGGACGTGATTTACTGGTGGACGCAGGACGGCCGTCACGTGCAGGACTCGAACCGCCGCTTTCAGGAGGGCAGTAACCTGAAGTTCACTGCAGTGGACCGTCACGCAGACACCGGAAACTTCCAGTGCGTGGCGTCCAGCGGCTCCACCGGAGAGACTGCCAGCTCCGCCAACGCCTCCTTCAACATCAAATGTGAGTGCAGCTCAATCGAAAATCAATTCCAGAATCAGATTCTTAAGGTCAGGAATCGGATACTTGTTGTAAAATTTAAATTTAAATTTATTTCAATTGCGCATCTTTTTTTTTTTTTAGGTAGCGAAAAGGGGCTGTTAAAAATGTATCTGTCTTTGAATCTTTCATTCAAGAGATTCATTCAGAAACACTGATTCATCCAGTAATGAAACAAGTGAATCTTGAGTGAGTCATTGAATCATTCATTCAAGAGATTCATTCAGAAACACTGATTCATCCAGTAATGAAACAAGTGAATCTTGAGTGAGTCATTGAATCATTCATTCAAGAGATTCATTCAAAAACACAGATTCATTCAGTAATGAAACAAGTGAATCTTGAGTGAGTCACTGAATCATTCATTCAAGAGATTCATTCAAAAACACTGATTCATCCAGTAATGAAACAAGTGAATCTTGAGTGAGTCACTGAATCATTCATTCAAGAGATTCATTCAAAAACACTGATTCATCCAGTAATGAAACAAGTGAATCTTGAGTGAGTCACTGAATCATTCATTCAAGAGATTCATTCAAAAACACAGATTCATTCAGTAATGAAACAAGTGAATCTTGAGTGAGTCATTGAATCATTCATTCAAGAGATTCATTCAAAAACACAGATTCATTCAGTAATGAAACAAGTGAATCTTGAGTGAGTCATTGAATCATTCATTCAAGAGATTCATTCAAAAACACTGATTCATCCAGTAATGAAACAAGTGAATCTTGAGTGAGTCACTGAATCATTCATTCAAGAGATTCATTCAAAAACACTGATTCATCCAGTAATGAAACAAGTGAATCTTGAGTGAGTCACTGAATCATTCATTCAAGAGATTCATTCAAAAACACTGATTCATCCAGTAATGAAACAAGTGAATCTTGAGTGAATCATTGAATCATTCATTCATAAATTCCATGAGATTTTGTTTAGTTGTCTAATATTTTTTCTTCAGAATTGTGAGAGAATTACAACCTCCATTAAAAAACAAGTCTGAATTTATTCAGAATGGTGCAGCTCTATTTTACACACAAACAGCTCTTAATCGAGTCCAGTTTTTATGTAGCCGGCTGATTTTTGTTCATGGTATTCAGCAGTGATTAAATGTTTTCCAAAAATAGGCACAGAATAAATATGTTTGATATCTACAGTAAATGTTTGACTTCATTTTTTTAACCACATTGGAATTGAAACTGGGAATCAATAAGAAAAATCAGAATTGGAATTGATAAAACCCTAGCGGTGAATGTGTGTCTCGTCACGGCTTTTCAGAAGTACGTTTCATATCATCTCTCTCTATCTCTCAGTTCATCCAGTGTCTCTCTCTCTCTCTCTCTCTCTCTCTCTCTCTCTCTCTCTCTCTCTCTCTCTCTCTCTTTCTTTCTCTCTCTCTCTCTCTCTCTCTCTCTCTCTCTCTCTCTCTCTCTCTCTCGAGTGTGTCAGATTGCAGTGATGGGCGTCTCGCCCTCAGCTGTATAATTATTCCTGTCGAGATGATCAGTGTTCTTGCTTTTATGTTTAGTTTCACACATTTTCCTGTCTGAATCTTTTGTAGATTTTCTGGCGGGTTCAGCTTGATTTGATCTGTTTCAGTCACATGACTTTTACGCTCATCCACTATATTTATGAGCATCAGTGGGGCAAAGTAATGAACAGAGAGACCGAGAAAACACTTCTGATTCATAACAGCTCTCAGAAAACATAAGTGAACATAGACCAAATATACCATAGTGCACATACATTTATATTTACTGGAATGGTTTGCATTTCAAATGGTTCATTTTGTCAGCAGTGTTTTAATTTAGTCTTAGTGTGGTGTCAAATGCACTTTCTAGTTTTTATCATATTTAGTGAACCTGTTTTTTGCTTAGTCAAGTTTTAGTTGACTAAAAGTCTTGGAATTTTAGTCTAAGTTTAGTAAATGAAAATGTAGCCATGTTTTAGTTATGCTGCATAATGATTAAACTGATAATCACAGTTATTTTACTCAAAATTATAATTCAACTGAACATCTGGCAACTGCAACCATAAAAACTTGTGCATTTCTAGATTTTTTTTTTCTCTTTTTTGTTGAAAAAAATAGAAATTTGCATATAGAGTTTTAATTTTTTAACCTACATTTTAGTCTTTTTCATCAAGGATATTGCATGTTAATTTAATGATGTCAGTGTCATCTTGTCTTAGTCATGAACAAAAAGGTCATCAATAAATGTCATCATCATCATTATTATTATTATATTGATATTAGCACTAGTTTTCAATCTATGTAAATGTTAGATTTGGTCTGTGTTCATTCGAGATCTGTGCAAATGTTTTCTGAGACCTGTTTGGATCAGATATATTCTCTAACCTGTTTGTATTGATTGTGGTCAGTGGGTCATTCTGATGGTTGTGGATGTTTTTGTGTGTGTGGTCAGGGCTGGAGAGGGGGCCGGTCACCATGAATGAACCCGCCTCAGAGGCGGAGCTAGAGGAGGCTGAGCGAATCATGCTGCAGTGTCACATTGATGGACATCCACGGTGAGTCAATTCTGAGTTTCTTAATATAAAGTCAAACTGATTCTGTGTGTGAAGATGCTGAAGTGAAGCTGTTTCTGACTCCATGCAGGCCGAGCTGTAAATGGTTCAGAGATGAGGATCAGCTGGACGTAAAGGACCGGATCCTCACGCTGACCAACCTCAGCACAGGGGATTCTGGGATATACTCCTGCTGTGCTCGAAACGCTGCAGGACAAGTGTGCAGTAACCACAACATCACCCTCAATATTATCAGTAAGATTAAGGGCCAGTTTTACTAACAGCTTGCACAAGTGCAAACCGTCTTTTGGCGTTACAATAGTACTGTCAGGATTTACTAAAGACGCGCAGTGATGAATTAGTGCTGAAAAGGTGTGGACAGTTATTTTTGTGCTTGACCTGATTGAATATGCATTTGTAGGAGTTTCTCTTTCAGACGCTAAATTTATTATTAAAATGAATCACACAACGAGATTTACTAACGTTTGCGCTCGTCAAATTACTGGTATTGTGCCATTATTTAACTCCCAAAAAAACATGTCTTAAACTATTTTGCTCTTGAAATGGCTGCAGTTATTGTTGCTAGAGGAGACGCCGCAGAGAACAGAGAGTGCGTGATAGAAGGAGAGGATTTTACCACGTATTCATTTATTTGAAATGCAAGAAGAACACGAACATATTGTTTGCCAAGCCATGTTATTTAATTTGCTTCAGGAAATAAAAGACGATTAGGAACCCTCAACTAGGAGTCACGCAACACCAGCTCTAACAAAACTTCTTCAACTTCAACATTTTTTGGCCTCCAGTTCTTTTCAACGTACTGTGGCTTCTTTATTTCTTTATTCTTTATTTGCGACTTCTCTAATTTGCGCTGCGCTTGGTATATTGCGTTGGTCGATATGTAAATGAGATGTTGCATCTGTGTTCTTTAATTTGTGTGTTGTTAGTAAATCACCCGCAGAAATTTCCACGCTCTCGCGCTAATTTGCCCTGTTTAGTAAAACTGGCCCAAAGAGGTTTGAACAGACACACGCTCAGGTTCTTCTAGATCGGTTTCATAGATTATATTTTAGTTTAGTTTAGCTTGAGGTGTGTGAGAAGACATGGACTGTTTGAGTGTGTTAGTGATGCCGTCTCAGTCTCAGCTTTGGTTGCGTGTGTCTGCAGCTGTTTTCATGCGTTCTGTAGTGTTTGTCATCTCGTGCGCAGCTAAGTAGAAATGTCTAAAGCGTAACTCAACACCTCGGCCGGCCTTCCCATCAGCCACCTGCGCTGCTCACGCACACACCTGCAGACAGAAGAAAAGCTCTGATGAAGAATAAAGAGATCAGCTAGAGCATGAAAATTTCAAATGAAAGGAGAGAGCGAGAGGAGCGGGGATAAAGAGCTTTAGCAGAAGAATAGTGGGCGGCAGTGAGAGTGAGAGTTTACACGCAGACAGAACTGAGCATGTCTGTCTGATCCTAGAACATGTCTGTCTGGTCTAGAGTGTGTCTGACTGAAGTACTGCATGTCTGTCTAGTCTAGAGTGTCTGATCTAGAGTGTGTCTGTCTGATTCTAGAACATGTCTGTCTGATCTAGAGTGTGTCTGTCTGGTCTAGAGCGTGTCTGTCTGTACTACAGTTTGTCTGATCCTAGGATTTGTCTGTCTGGTCTAGAACTTTTCTGTCTGGTCTAGAGTGTGTCTGTCTGATCTACCTAATTATTGCCTGGTCTAACCCTAATTATTATTATTGTTTTGTACAACAATGCAATTACAATACTAACATTGTTTTTTATTTTGCTTTCAAACGTTAAAGTGTTTTTATTGGGAAACTTTTATTTTGAAATGTTTCTCTTTTATTGACAGCAAATTCTCATTACAAGCTTGGGAAGATGTTTGACACTTGTTGCATTTATTAGATTTAATAGTGCATTATAATCAGCTCAAACTCACAGAGTTCGCAGAGATAGAGTTCATGTGGAGCCGCATTTACTGAGAACGAGAAACTGAAAACACTGTTATCATGACTCACATCATCATCATCATTATCATCATCATCACAAAACATCATAAACCAACATAAATATCTCTGTTAGATAACACACAACATGATGACAGACGCAAACATAAATTCACTGAGATTAACAACACTTGATTACATCATAACATTTATGTAATATTGAATCATGAATAGTTGATTCAAAAATTATTTTGATTCAACGTAAAATGAACATACAAACACAAATTATCAACACAAATTGAACTTGATTAAATCAACACATAATGTTAAGCAGATCAGTATTTGGTTTTAAAATCATTAGTAACTGTATGAATTAGGGCTGCAACTAACGATTATTTTGATAATCAATTAGTTGGCCGATTATTTTTTCCGAATAACCGATTAATCGGAATAATATATATATATATATATATATTATTTTTTTTATTTTACTGACAAAAAAACACTTTCAAATTCTGCCCAATGTCCTTCAAACAAACTGAATGGTAAGAAAACATACAGTGCTTAACAATTCATTAGACCACCTGTCATCGTAACAGAAAACATAAATATTTTAGGAATCTGTCAAAAAAAATTGTTTAAATCTAAATTTGTTATTGTCATTTATTGGGCAAATAACAAACTGAAACAACTAAATAGTACTTATTCATATAACAAAAATCGCCTCCTATGCCTTTCATAATAGCTTGCATTCTTGCTGGCATTGTTTATGTAATTTTTGACTGTAATTGGGTATCTGAAGAAAAAAAAAACACTATAAAGCACCTTTCTTTCATAGATAACAGCAATAATTATATTATAGCATTAGAAATAGCCTATACTGTGACCTTGTGCATATTGGAGGACTAACACAGAAAGCTAAAAAATGATTTTGGTAATCACCAATGTTGTTAGTTTAGAGCACAGTGGCACAAACCTTACATAATTTGTTAAAAAACCTTACATAAATATGTTTTAATAAATTTGTTAAGCATTGTATATAGCCTAGTGAATATAGTTTAAATCTCTACATTAAAAATTAAAATAATAATAAAGATAATAAAGAAGAATAAAATCACGAACTCAGTGGTAACCAACAGGTGAGAGTAATGTTCTGCAGGAACACACGGTCTTTGATCACAGTCACGTCTTGCTGTCATTTCTTTATCCTGTAAAAGGCGGTTATATTATATTCAGACAATTACACTGTTATCCCTTTAAAGTTCCTACTTTCATAAAATACTCGCACTGCATGTTGACTTTTAAATCTTAATTTAACTTTCAACAACAGATATTTCAGCACAATATTTTTGCACTGAATATTAATTGTCTCACTTTCTACTGTGTTCCGTCTGTCGCATGCACGCACCGGTGCTCATTCAGTAAAGATTTAAACTTAACGCAGACTGTCAGGAATTGACAGTGAATTTGTGACATTTACAGATAAGGATATGACCGTAAACTGAACGTTTTTGCGCTGAGGACGAACACACATCTGTCAAAGCACCTGACAGGGCAAGCCATTACGCTAATGCATTAGAGCTTAAAGCTTAAAATAAAGAATTCTCATGTTTTGTGCAGCTTGGATCACGTACTTCTCCCGCAGCATCTCATTCTGTTTCCTCCACTATTTTTAGATGCATTTTTGTCCACAGAAATGCGTTATTCAGTGCTGTAATTTGACGCGAGCGGCTGAAGTTGGACGTGCACTGTGGACAGACCCAACTAATCGATAATGAGAATCGTTGTCGATGATTTTCATAATCGATAATAATCGATTTTATCGATTAGTTGTTGCAGCCCTAGTATGAATATGTTTACTTAACGTGATCATAAATGTGACTGCAAATCAGTAAAGGGTGAATCACGTCTCGCAGGAGCACAAGGATCAAACGGAGGGATGGTCAGATGAGTTTGTGTCTGTGGAATGCGGACTGATCCAGGTGTGCTAAAGGTCAAAGGTCACGTGACACCAATAATGGAAGGCAGCGAGTAGACCAGTGCGTATGTGTGTTGTGCTGTATATTCATAAGAAGAAGCTTGACTCTTCTGTCTCTGTGTGTTCAGATAAGTCTGTTCCGCGTGTGCTGGTGGCTCCGGTGGATCAGGTGGTTCTGCGTAATGAAGAGGCCGTGTTTCACTGTCAGTTCAGAGCCAGGCCACCGCCGCTGATCGAGTGGTTCCACGACGCAGAACCCGTCGTCAACAAATCACGGTGAGACGCTTCATATGTTTCCTCTGCTTACATCACAAAAAAAAATCTAATAAAAATGACAAAAACACAACAAAATGTGAAAACAGAAAATATATACAGTTAAACCAAAAATGATTCAGACACCAGATATAATTTTTGATATTTTTTTACTAGTGGGTGCAGGACACTATAGTTGATTTATGTAAGTGAGGAGAGCAAAATAAAGTAAACTGTGACATATTATACCCAAAAATTCTTCATACAGTGGACTACCAGTAAAATGTGATTTGACACTTTGACCTGAGCATGTTTTGTTCCATACCTTTCTATCAAAGTTATCTGACATTATCAAGATGAATTTGTTCTGACACAGTTTAACTCTTGAGTTCTTGTCATATTTTATTACCATTTTCTAAACTATAGTGAATAAACTGTGATAATGTGAGAAATGTTGAAGGTGTCTGAATAATTTTTTGTTTAACTGTATCTAAACTAAAAATGTACAAATCTAAACTAAACATTTACTAATATAGTTATCTAAACTAAAAATTTAATAATTCTGAACTAAAAATAAAAAATATTATAATCTATATAGACTGTGCAAATCTGTTGAATGTAAAGCTGTTCAGAATGTCTGAGTACCCACAGATAAATAATATATCGTGCCACTGAGACTGGTGCATTATGGGAGTGAATGTGTGGGCACGTTCAGCAGTGATGTTCTGCTTTGATGCGTTTCAGTGCGCTAATAACATCCTGTGCTAATCTCAACAGTTTAAAACACAGATCTCTGGCTCCATGTGACGTCTGATCTCTGATCTCCAGATTCACACTCACTCATCTCAGAAACATTACAGCTCATTTATTGAATTTTTGCAATAAAGGAGCTTCAGATATTTCATGGGATCTTTTAAATCTTTATTATGAAGGATTTTCCTTCCATTGATTATCATTTTAGTTAACTAAAGCCATAAAACAAACAAAAAAAATGTTGAAATGAAATTTTTTAAAAAAAGTATTTGACCTTTTTTTTTTTTTTTTCGGCTAGTTGCCAAGACTGCATTTCTAATTTTGATTAGTTTAAGTTAAAGTACTAAAATAACTAAAACTAAATAAACTAAAAACTAAAATTATTTAAAAAATATAGACACAAAAAATGACAGAAAATACACAACAAAATTTTTACAACTTTAACTAAAGTTGAAATCAAGTCTAGTCAAGTCATCTTTATTTTTATAGCACTTTATATAATACAGATTGTGTCGAAGCAGCTTTATAAGCAGCTAAAATAGTCAATAATGCAGGAGGACAACAGTAAGCAAGTGTAAACAAAAAATTATATTAAACATAACTATATAGACATATTAAAAAATAATAAAAATGACCAAACACAACTAAATTTCTAAATCTTTAAATTTAAAGTGTAAATTTAAAAATAAAATGTATTTAAATTAATAGCATTATTCAGGATTGATCACAGGCTGCTCATCCTGTAGTTCAGGGAGGTTTTATCGGTTGTGTTTGAGAGTTTATTAATATGATGATGAATATCTGAAGTGTAATCTCTCTGTTACTGTAACTGTATTTCTGCTCTCATTTGACTCGCTTTTAACTGTTCATCAGCTTGAAAAGTGTTCATCGAAACTGAACAAACGGAAACATCCTCAGCTGTAAACACACTCAGGGGATTCTGGGATTGCAGGCGTTTGTCTCTCTTCTTCTGTTTTGACTGAATCTGAGTGTTTGGTCAGACAGATTGTGTCTGAAGACATAAACACACACCTGTGACCCACATACATCGCTTAGCAACAGTAAACACTAATCAACAACTCGTTATTGTGGAATTGTTTATTCTCTGCTTATTAAGAAAATGAACAATGTATAATGTTGCTGAACTGTGTACATTTACAGTGATTTGACTCATAAGAACAGCTCTGTAGTTCAGTCACTGTAACAGAGATCAGTGGCTCATTGCTGTGAATAACCTGTGTGTGTGTTTCTCTCTCTCTCTCTGTGTGTGTGTGTGTGTGTGTGTGTGTGTGTGTGTTTCTCTCTCTGTGTGTGTGTGTGTGTGTGTTTCTCTCTCTCTCTCTGTCTGTGTGTGTGTGTGTGTGTGTTTCTTTCTCTCTGTGTTTGTGTGATAGGGTTGTGGTGTATGCTAATGGCACACTACACATCAGTCAGGTGAAGCAGCGCAGCACAGGTGTGTATAAATGTATGGCTCAGTATGGAGAAAACAAATACGTACATGTGGAGGCAGCGCTCAGGATCGCAGGTGAGAGAAAACACACACACACTCACTCTCACACACACACACACACACTCTCTCACACACACACACACACTCACACACTCACTCACACACACTCACACTCACACACACACACACACACACACACACACACACACTCACTCTCTCTCTCACACACACACACACACACACACACACTTGAAATAAATGTTAACAGAAGTAAATATATATTCAGTATTTAAAAAATATTTCTCATTTTCATTCATTAACTTGATGTACTAAAATAACTCACTAAATCTGACATAAAAATGATATAATGTACACTACCAGTCAAAAGTTTCTGAACAGTAAGATTTTTAATGTTTTTTAAAGAAGTCTCTTCTGTTCACCAATCCTGCATTTATTTGATCCAAAGTACAGCAAAAACAGTAACATTTTGAAATATTTTTACTATTTAAAATAACTGTTTTCTATTTGAATATATTTTAAAATGTAATTTATTCTTGTGATTTCAAAGCTGAATTTTCAACATCATTACTCCAGTCACATGATCCTTCATTAATCATTCTAATATTCCGATTTGCTGCTCAAGAAACATGTATTATTATTATTATCAATATTTAAAACAGTTGAGTATATTTTTTCAGGTTTTTTTTGATGAATAGAAAGTTCATAAGAACAGCATTTATCTGAAATTGTAACATTATAAATGTCTTTATCATCACTTTTGATCAATTTAAAGCATCCTTGCTACACAAAAGTATTAATTTCAGGTAAATGCTGATCTTTGGATCTTTCTATTCATCAAAGAATCCTGAAAAAAAATGTACTCAACTGATTTAAATATTGATAATAATAATAATAATAATAATAATGTGTTTTTTTGAGCAGCAAATCAGAATATTAGAATGATTTCTGAAGGATCATGTGACTGAAGTAATGATGCTGAAAATTCAGCTTTGAAATCACAGGAATAAATTACATTATAAAATATATTCAAATAGAAAACAGTTATTTTAAATAGTAAAAATATTTCAAAATGTTACTGTTTTTGCTGTACTTTGGATCAAATAAATGCAGGCTTGGTGAACAGAAGAGACTTCTTTAAAAACATTAAAATTCTTACTGTTCAAAAACTTTTGTTAGTGTCTATTGACATATTAAAAAAAAAAAAAAAGACTGAAAATTTAACAAAAAAAATGAATGTGCAGATTAATGTGTAGCTGAATGCTGCTGTTCTCAGATCAGCTGTTGTTTGCGTGTGTCTGCAGAGATCGCAGACATGGGCGAGCGCTTGTTGCGTGTTTTCTCTGCGGGTCGCAGTGAGCGAGTGCGCTGTGATCCTCCTCAAGGTCAGCCGGAGCCACAGGTCTGGTGGGAGCGAGCTGGAGCTCGAGTGGAGTCTGAGGGTCGAGTCTATCAGCGAGACGGAGATCTGATCTTCAGCCCCACAGACAGATCAGACTCAGGCCTCTACACATGTGTCGCTCGCAACAGAGCAGGACAGAAACAGCAGGAGCTCATCGTCACTGTAGCCAGTGAGTGAGTGAGTGAATGAGTGAATGAATGAATGAGGCATTTATATAGCACTTTATTTTGTATTGCTGTACACCCAAAGCACTTTACAATCATATGGGGGGGATCTAGTGAAACACCAAACCAAACTATCTAACCAAACTCCACACTGATCTCAGATGACCAGTGAGACAGCAGTCTTTAACTCTTTATTTGCTGGAATGACTAATAAATCAGAAGATGGTCTTTCATAAGATCTGAGATTTTTAGTAAGTTTACAAATATTAACCATTAGTGTCCCTGGAGCACAAAAGCAGTCATAAGTAGCACAGGTATATTTGTAGCAATAGCCAACAATTGTATGGGTCAAAATTATCCATTTTTCTTTTATGCCAAAAATAATTACGATATTAAGATCATGTTCCATGAAGATATTTTGTAAATTTCCTACCGTAAATATATCAAAACTTAATTTTTGATTAGTAATATGCATTGCTAAGAACTTCATTTGGACAACTTTAAAGGTGATTTTCTCAATATTTAGATTTTTTTGCACCCTCAGATTGCAGATTTTCAAATAGTTGTATCTCAGCCAGATATTGTCCTATCCTAACAAACCATACATCAATGATTATTTATTCATGTATTATCAATGTATAAATCTCAGTTGAAAAAAAAAACCTGACCCTTATGAGTGGTTTTGTGGTCCAGGGTCACATACTGGAAGCTTTAAATGAAAACAGAGGAAGATTATGAGATAACCTCACTAATAACAGAATCAGAATGAGCTTTATTGTCAGGTATGTTTACACATATGAGGAATTTGTTATAGTGACAGAAGCTCCACAGTGCAACAGAATGACAGTGACAAGACAGATAATAAAAAGAATAATATACAAAATGTGCAAAATAGCAAAAACACAATATACAAAATAGACAATTTAGTATGTACAGGTATGTTAGGTGCAAATTTGAAATTTGAAGTATGTTAAATAAATAAACGTATAATAGTGTTGTGTTCCACGTTTTTTGTCAAGTGTTCATAAGATGTATTGTCTGAGGGAAGAAACTATGTGTGTGTGTGTGTTTTAGCGTCTCCAGAATGGATCGTTCTGCCGCAGGACACACACGTTGAGGAGGGTCAGCCAGGTTTTCTGCACTGTCACACACAGGGCACACCTGAACCTCGGGTCACATGGTACCGCAAGAGCGTCCCGATCAGCGAGGAGGTGAATGAGTGAATGAATGAGTGGATGAGATCACTCCGCTCAGGTTTAACACTCTCTCTCTCTCTCTCTCTCTCTCTCTCTGTCTGTCTGCAGAGCTCTCGTTATGAGCTCTTCTCTAACGGGACTCTGAGGATCAACAGTGCAGAGGTGAATGATGCTCAGACGTACAGCTGTGTGTGTGTGAATGAAGCCGGATCACTCGTTGGACACGCGAGGGTTTACATACTGGGTGAGAAGAACTGCTGCTGTGTGTTTGAGTCAGGGTTTACACACAGACATCATCATGATGACAGTAAACGCTGGAGGCGGACAACTAAATAAATAAAGCGATAAATAATGTTTTAATGAAAGTACAGAGAGGTTTGTGTGAGCGCTGGGTTATTATGGTTTTTGTTCTATAAATTATAGTTTTAGCTATTTGTAATTTTATTATAAATTATATTTGTATTCTTTTACGTGCTGTCAAACGATTAATCACGATTAACACATCCAAAAATAAAAGTATATATAAATACACACATATGCGTGTATATATTTAAGAAATAATTTGTTTATACATAAAATATATTTATATACAATATAAATTATATGAATTAAAATATATACATGTAAATACATGTACTGTAAATATTTTCAAAATATATACTATATGTGTGTGTATTTATATATACATAATAAATATACACAGTACACGCACATATATTATGTAACCAAAAATTTTATTTTGGATTTGACTGATCGCTTGACAGCACTAATATATATATATATATATTTATATATTTATATATATATATATATATATATATATATATATATATAATATATATAGATAGATAGATAGATAGATAGATAGATAGATAGATAGATAGATAGATAGATAGATAGATAGAGATATAAAATATTTTTATGTATTTCATCTACTTGCCAAGGCAGCGTTACTTATTTTCATTTAGTTTAACTAAAATAATGTTAAACTAAAACAACAAAAACTGAAATATGTATTTTAAAAACTATATTTAAAAAAAATATATATAGAAATATATTTACCAAAAAAAGCTAGTAAAAAATTACAAAAACAGACAACAAAATTACTAAAATTTTAACTTAATTTTAAATGAAAACAAAACAAAATATGAATAAAAACTATAATAGTGTCTCAATACTAAAATAACACTGGGATAGAGATCATTAAAACACAACAGAGAGTTTCCAGTATAATAGAAAAACAAATGTGTGTGTGTGTGTGTGTGTTTTCCTGATCTATTCTAATGTTTTTTAATCTGTAAAAATAGTGTTTGTTGTGCAGATATCACGTTTCATTGTGGTTTACATTCAGTTATATCATCACTCTGTGGATCTGTGGCTCATGTAGATTTACTTGTGTGTCTCTCAGAGAAGCTGAAGTTCGCTCCCGTGCCGCAGCCGTCGCAGTGTCTGCAGCTGGACAGAGAGAGCAGTGTTAGCTGTGTGGCTACAGGACGAGAGACGCCCATCATACACTGGAGCAGAGCGGGTCCGACTCAAACACTGCGTTCTGGAACCACCAGAGAACATTCAAAACTAACATTACCATAATGTTTGCAAAATGATCAAATGGAATGTTCTCTTGATCACATTACCAAGAAAAAACATTTCTAAAACATTTAAACATACTATATGGGCCATTCAACAGAATTGGTGCAAACCAAAAAAACATTTAAAAAGCATTCAAGTATACAAATCTTAGATGTTTACTAAGATCCTTCTGTTATCTATTGAAACCCACAATAATATTTAAAATATTAGTAAGCTTAATATCTATAAAATCATGATTTATTGGGTACTTTCAGTTGGGAGGTGGCTGTGCCGAATCCTAACCCCTAAATTTAAACTTATGAAAATATTGAAATATTTTTTGTATTTTTTTTCATTGTTGTTTTTAAAAGGATATTTTTGATTTTTTTTAAAAAAGTGAATTTCAAAAAATATTTATTTTATATTTTCTTTGTAAATTAGGAAACTTTATGTAAAAAAAAATGTGTCCCACATTTTCATGTCACTACCGAAACAGTGTATGTTTAAGTCCATTGGCTGAGACTGATTTTAAATAAACCCATAAATTTATGATCAGGAAATATTCCTGTGTCCCTCTCTCTCATAGCTACATGTTGAGAAGATAGGCCCATCATTTTGAGGTAAATGTGTTGAAAAGTCTGAAAAATCTGTTCGTAACTTTAAGGAACGTCACTACCGAACACCTTTTTTTCTTCAATTAAGCACACTTTTTTGGGATTTATTCCATAACATTTAGTTTTTATATGTGTACCACTGTTCAGAACTGTGCTGATTCGCATCTTTGAGCTAGGTTCAAAAGCATCTAAAATTGTCATTACCGAAACATTTGGTGGAGTTTCAGTAGTGACATCTTTGTATTTTTGGGTGTTATCCCGTAAAATTGTCACAACCGAAACAGTCACGACCGAAACATGTCATCATTGTTTCAGAAGTGACAAAAGGGAACACATAGTCCTCATATTTGGGGGGAATAAACACAATATTAGTCCAGTTATGCAATGTTTTAGTAGTGTTTTAGTTTGCAAGTTAAAATTCTGTAATGTGATGTGGTCACTACCAAAATTGTGCAGTCACTACTGAAACATGGGATCTTTTGTCAAAAATAAAGTATACTGAATTATCAACTAAGATGTTATGATAGTTTTTGGTTTAATGTATATTCAAACTAAAGAATCCTTAACTTTGAAATCAGTATGATCAACTGTTTGCCATATACAAATAAAAACAAAATACAACAAATTTCATAAATTACACTTGAAATATTGATAAAAATGTAATTGTTATTGATTTACCTCAGAAAAAGTATAGAAAATATACCTTAGAACTAAGCAAAATCTTAATAGGTTAATATAACCATTCTAATTAAATTATTATTACTGTGTTACGGTAGTAACAAATTTGGGGAGAGGACAAATATTCCAAAACTTTCTGAAAATACAATATATGACCCTGGACCACAAAACCAGTCATAGAGGTCAATTGAAATTGAATAAATAATCTTTCCATTGATGTGTGGTTTGTTAGGATAGGACAATATTTGGCTGAGATACAACTATTTGAAAATCTGGAATCTGAGGGTGCAAAAAAATCTAAATATTGAGAAAATCACCTTTAAAGTTGTCCAAATGAAGTTCTTAGCAATGCATATTACTAATCAAAAATTAAGTTTTGATATATTTACGGTAGGAAATTTACTAAATATCTTCATGGAACATGATTTTAATATGCTAATGATTTTTGGCATTAAAAAAAAGGATAATTTTGACCCATACAATGTATTGTTGGCTATTGCTACAAATATACCTGTGCTACTTATGACTGCTTTTGTGCTCCAGGGACACATATGAGAATTAACTGCACAATTACTAGAAATGTGTACCTTAGATATTATACAATTTGCATACATACAATTTTTTTTGGAAAAAGACAAGAGGTCTTTTTTTCAAGAGATGTCCAACTCTGACGTTGGACCAGTTCAGTAGAATGGCCCATATTCTGTAGCTGAGCAGCTCTGATTGAGACTGAATAGTGCAGTGATGTCTGGTGTGTTTGCGCTGGTTTCTCATGTGTGTTTCTCCACAGATGGTGCTGATCTCCCGTCTCATGTGACTCAGACGAATGGAGTTCTTCATTTCAGTACAGTGACCCGCGCCGATGGAGGAAACTACACCTGTTTGGCGTCCAGCATCGCACAGGGAGAGATACGAGCGCATGTACACCTCACTGTGGGAGGTCAGTGTGTGTGTGTGTGTGTGTGAGAGAGAGAGAGTGTGTGTGTGAGAGAGAGAGTGTGTGTGTGTGTGTCAGGTGGGGACTTAAATCTGAATACACACAGACTCATGGGGACTCGTGTCACGGTGGGGTCCTAAATTGAGGTCTCCACGGGTAAAGAAGCTTATAAATCACACAGAATGAAGTTTTTTGAAAATCTAAAAATGCAGAAAGTCTCCTGTGAGGGCTAAGTTTAGGTGTAGGGTTGGTGTAGGGCAACAGAATATACGGTCTGTACAGTAGAAAAACCATTACGCCTATGAATGTCCCCACAAGGATAGCGAAACAAGTGTGTGTGAGTGAGTGAGTGTGTGTGTGAGAGTGTGTTCTGATCTGATCGCTGTGGCTGATGATGAGTTGTATCACACACTCACGTTGGTTTGTGTGTTTTGTCAGTTGATGTGGAGTTTAAGCTGGAGCCGGAGCTGACCACAGTCTATCAGGGTCACACTGCTGTGCTTCACTGTCAGGCGTCAGGTGACCCGCAGCCGTACCTCCAGTGGATGCTCAAAGACAAACTGCTCAGCAGCAGCAGTTCCAGCAGGTCAGAGATAAAACCGCACCTGTCTGTATCACTGTCTCACTTTATCTGTCTCTCCGTCTGTCTCACATACATGATGATCTGTCATATGCAGCAGATGTTGACGTGTGTTGATTGCGTTTCTTCAGGTTTCAGAAGATGCCCAATGGCTCTCTGGTCATTAGTGATGTGACCACTGATGACACGGGTGTGTACACCTGCATCGCTGGAAACACCTGCAACATCAGAGACACTGCGGCACAGCTCTATGTCGTGGGTGAGGAACATTATAACCTGATTGGTGTGATTTAAAAAAAAAAATAAGACAGATATTAGTTTAAGTCATTGTGTTCATGTACACACACAGATCATAGAGTGTGTTATTCCATTTCATATTTTACATTTATTTCTATAGAGCTTTATATAATACACAGGGTTTCTGTGGGTTTTAAAAAGGTATTAAAAAGTCTTCATTCGTCCTTCCATAAATGAAGGCCTTAAAATGTCTTAAATCAGAGCAGAATGTCTTACATTCATAAAGTTATGACATTAAATGTTGCATGCACTTCAAAAAAATAATTTCTTCATCAGTATTTTTTTGTTTTTAGTACAAATATCTAAACATACTTTGTGAGTTTCTGCTTAAAACAAGAACAAATATCTGTAGATGATAAATGAAAATGAGTTTTCCCTTGAATTAAGTTGATTTTTCTGAGCCTGTTGGCAGATATTTGTTCTTGTTTTAATTACAAACTCACTTCATTCTGATCAATTTCTCATAAACAAGACTATTAGATGATCATCTTTCAGATTTTATTATTTACTCTGACATTTAATAAGGTTTAGGTCAGTATTTAAGAGGGTTACGTGATTTAAACCAGTTAATCAGTAAAGTTCAGTGTGATATTACACTGATGTTTTGATCAGATCAAATGTCTTTGAAGTGCTTGTAAACTCTGATAACACTGACACACTTTCATTATCAGTGTTACACTGTTGCCTGGCAACTGTAGAAAGCTACAGTTACATTGATGCACTTCTAGTTCTGAACTGTTTATTTTGATGAATAACAATGTGTAACAGTTTATTGAATGTATCAGACTGATGTGTTCTGTTCTGCTCTCAGAGAAGCCTATGCACCCACGCACTGAAGACGAGGATAAGAGTCAGTTTAAGATGTTCCAGACGATCGCGCTGTCGGTGGCCGTGGCTGTGGCGTACATCATCGCTGTGCTGGGACTGATGTTCTACTGCAAACAGAGACGCAAGAACAAACGTCTGCAGAAGAGCCGCGCTGGAGAAGATCCTGAGATGGAGTGTCTGAATGGTGTGTGTGTGTATGATATTACATGATTAATATCAGACTAATCCATCAGCTGATATCTGCCTGTTTGAGATGTTCAGCATCCGATGACTGATCACTCAGTCTCTCAAACCAAAAATGATTCAGACACCAGATATAATTTTTGATATTTTTTTACTAGTGGGTGCAGGACACTATAGTTGATTTATGTAAGTGAGGATAGCAAAATAAAGTAAACTGTGACATATTATACCCAAAAATTCTTCATACAGTGGACTAGCAGTAAAATGTGATTTGACACTTTGACCTGAGCATGTTTTGTTCCATACCTTTCTATCAAAGTTATCTGACATTATCAAGATGAATTTGTTCTGACACAGTTTAACTCTTGAGTTCTTGTCATATTTTATTACCATTTTCTAAACTATAGCAAATAAACTGTGATAACGTGAGAAATGTTGAAGGTGTCTGAATCAATTTTGGTTTGACTGTACATGTAGTGGTTGTTTAACCTTGTCTAATACTTCCCAAAATTCTTGTAATTGGGCACATGTTCTGTTTTCAAATATTATTTAGTGATGTTTGCATACATTATTTTCCCTGTAGGTGGCGCTGTTCATCTGAACGGCCACAGAATGTCTGAGATCCACGAGGAAGTGGCTTTAACCACCAGAGGACCTTCAGCAAACTCTGAGAAACAGCAGAGCTGCAGTGACAAACTGCACTTTCCCAGAGCACACCTGCAGACCATCACCGCACTGGGTAATCAATCATTCAATTCAATTCAATTCAATTCAATTCAAGTTTATTTGTATAGCGCTTTTCACAATACAAATCGTTGCAAAGCAGCTTTACAGGAAATTAAGTTTCTACAATATATTTATATATTGTAGAAACTTAATATATTTAACTTATGGCGAAATTTGGTAGTTCTGTATGTTGTCTGAGGGTAGGCATCATCTGAGGTCCTCTGAGGGGTTGGCATCATCTCTTCTCAGGTGTTCTGGAGCCAGATTGAAGCTTGAGTAAATCCTAGTTACCTCGGGATGTTAATCCCGCGGCAGAAACAGAGAAACAAATAGAGACATAATTAGCGTCGCTGCTGTTCCAACCAAGCAAAAATGATTTGTTCAATCCAAGCTAAAGAACAATAATGTGTGTTTGATCAGATATAACTGCAGTACAAGATTATGAGATGCACTATGTGAATGCTTGGCTAAAGAGATGTGTCTTTAATCTAGATTTAAACAGAGAGAGTGTGTCTGAATCCCGAACGTTATCAGGAAGGCTATTCCAGAGTTTGGGAGCCAAATGTGAAAAGGATCTACCTCCTTTAGTGGACTTTGTTATCCTAGGTACTACCAAAAGTCCAGAGTTTTGTGACCTTAGGGAGCGTGATGGATTGTAGCGTGGTAGAAGACTAGTTAAGTACGCAGGAGCTAAACCATTAAGGGCCTTATAGGTAAGTAATAATATTTTGTAACTGAAGCGGAACTTAATAGGTAGCCAGTGCAGAGACTGTAAAATTGGGGTAATATGATCATATTTTCTTAACCTGGTAAGGACTCTAGCCGCTGTGTTTTGGACTACCTGTAGCTTGTTTATTGAAGATGCAGGACAACCAGCTAGCAGTGCATTACAATAGTCCAGTCTAGAGGTCATGAATGCATGAACTAGCTTTTCTGCATCAGAAACAGGTAACATGTTTCGTAGCTTGGTTTCTAAGATGAAAGAATGCTGTTTTTGTAACATGGGAAATATGATTTTCAAAAGACAAGTTGCTGTCTAATATAACACCCAGATTTTTGACTGTAGAGGAAGTAACAGTACATCCGTCTAGTTGCAAATTATAATCCAAGAGATTCTGTGTACTGTTTTTTGGTCCAATAAGTAATATCTCTGTCTTATCTGAATTTAATAAGAGAAAATTACTGGTCATCCAATCTTTTACATTTTTAACACACTCTGTTAGCTTAGATAATTTAGAAGTTTCATCTGGTCTTGTTGAGATATATAGTTGAGTATCATCAGCATAACAATGAAAACTAATTCCGTATTTTCTAATAATATTACCAAGGGGCAACATGTATATTGAAAATAGCAGAGGACCTAGGACAGATCCTTGTGGTACTCCATACTTTACTGGTGATAATTGAGATGACTCCCTGTTTAAATAAACAAAGTGGAAGCGATCAGACAGGTAGGATCTAAACCATCTTAAAGCCTGCCCTTGAATACCCACATAGTTTTGTAATCGATCTATGAGTATGTCATGATGTATAGTGTCAGTATGTCATGATCTATAGTGTCGAACGCAGCACTAAGATCAAGTAAAACTAGCAATGAGATGCAGCCTTGGTCTGACGCAAGAAGCAAGTCATTTGTAATTTTAACAAGTGTGGTTTCTGTGCTATGGTGGGGCCTGAAACCTGACTGAAATTCTTCATAGAGATCATTTTTTTTGCAAAAAGGAGCACAACTGAGCAGACACAACTTTTTCTAAAATTTTAGACATAAACGGAAGATTAGAAATGGGTCTGTAATTTGCTAGTTCATTAGGATCTAGTTGTGGTTTTTTAATAAGAGGCTTAATAACCGCCAGCTTGAATGGTTTTGGGACGTGACCTAAAGATATCGATGAGTTGTTAATATTGAGAAGCGGTTCTTCTGCTACAGGTAACAACTCTTTCAGTAATTTAGTGGGTACAGGATCTAATAGGCATGTTGTTGGTTTAGATGCATTGATAAGTTTATTTAGCTCTTCCTGTCCTATAGTTGTAAAGCACTGCAGTTTTTCTTTGGGTGTGATGAATGGAGCTGAAGTACTAGATGCTGCAGAATATACATTTGTTATTGTATTTCTGATGTTATCTATCTTTTCAGTGAAGAAATTCATAAAGTCATTACTATTAAATTGTGAGGGAATATTTAGATCGGGTGGCGTCTGTTTATTTGTTAATCTAGCCACTGTGCTAAATAAAAACCTTGGATTGTTTTGGTTATTTTCTATGAGTTTGCGGATATGCTCTGCCCTGGCAGCTTTTAAAGCCTGTCTATAGTTGGACATACTGTTTTTCCATGCAATTCTAAAAACTTCCAAGTAAGTTTTTCTCCATTTGCGCTCAAGTTTACGAGTTTCTTTCTTGAGAGAATGGGTATTACTGTTGTACCATGGCGCAGTACGTTTTTCTCTAACCTTTTTCAATTTGATTGGCGCAACAGCTTCTAATGTGTTAGAGAAGATAGTGCCCATGTTGCTAGTCATTTCATCTAGTTCATGTGTATTTATGGGTACACAGAGCAGTTGAGATAAATCAGGCAGGTTATTTCTGAATCTATCTTTAGTGGTTGGAACAATAGTTCTGCCCGGATGATAACGCGGAGCCATATAGTTAATATCAGTAATACTCAGCATGCACGATACTAGGAAATGGTCAGTAACATCATCACTTTGAGGTACGATGATGTTACACAGAAATCATCAACACAGAAACTCACTTCAGTTCACTTTTAGAGCAATAATCATTTCAAAGATTTTACATTACGATGATGTCTGCTTCTAGATTTAGGATATTACTTAAATCACATCACGCTCTAAACAAATATGTGTCTGGATTTTGATGTGAGACACAACAGGAGATACACTTTTTCACTGGAGGAAGAGTTATTATGAATTATGGACTCATATTTGAGTTAAAATCATATTAATGCTGGATTTGTTTCAGTTTTTGTCTTCTCCAGATGTTAACTGATGGACTGGAGTGCTGTGGATTATTGTGATGTTTCTATCAGCTGTTTAGACTCTCATTCTGACGGCACCCATTCACTGCAGAGCATCCATTGCTGAGACACAGATGCAGTGACACATTTCTCCAAATCTGATGAAGAAACACACTCATGTGCGGTGTGTGTGTGCAGGTTGTGGTGTGTTTGGCGAGGTGTTTCTGGCTAAAGCGAGGGCGATAGAGGAGGCAGAGCCGGAGACGCTGGTTCTGGTCAAGAGTTTGCAGAGCCGAGAAGAAACGCATCGAACCGAGTTCAGACGAGAAATGGAGATGTTCAGCAAACTCAATCACACTCATATCGTACAACTGCTGGGAATCTGCAGAGAAACCGAACCACATTACATGATCCTGGAATATGTAGATCTGGTACTAAACTCATTCAAGCTCCTTTATTAATAGATATTCAACATGCACTTTTGTATTAGAATTATTTTGGCTTATATACACACAGAACACACTATACTTAATTAGCAGTATGAATAATCTAAGTCAGCATACACACCATTTCTGTTTAAATGTATAAATCCTGCACACTTCTTAAAAATCCTTTTTCCTAATTTGGTGTTTCCAATCAAAAATGACCAGCCTACAAAAAACTGCTTATAAATCTCTCGTTATGCTGTATTATCACCAAATGTTTGATTCAATCTTTTTATCAAATTGTTTTCTGTCAATCAGCACAGGTTTTGCGTTTCTTTTTGGATCTGATTGATCGTAGGCCTCACTGATCTAAGCTCATGCACATAAATTTTTGAGTGAATATTGGCAAAATTATGCACAAATAATGCTTTTTTCACTTAAAACTGAGAAGCATTAGCTCAGAATCAGATCAATGAAGCCTACAATCAATCAGCTCCAAAAAGAAATGCAAAACCTGTGCTGACTGAAGCAAAAACAAGTTGACAAAAAGATTGAATCCAAGATTTGTAAATTATATAGTATAATGAGACATTTATAATCAGTTTTTGTAGGCCAGTCATTTTTGAGTGGGGAGAAATCCACAAATGTACAAAAATTGTAAGTCAGTAAATTTTAGCCCAATGCTTTAACATTTAACTAGGATTTTCAGGAAAAGAAAATCCTCTCTGGGTCAAAATGTCCAGAACATTAAGGTTAAGCTTGCATCATCACAAAATTTTACTTTATTGTCTTTATAAGCAACATTGCGGCCATTCCTCAGGATTTAAACAGTTTTTTAAACAGACTTTTATCTGATGCACAAACGTATGATGATTTTCTGTTTGAATGTGTGTTCATATTACGTAGTAAAGTGCGTCCGTGTTAATAGTGAAGTTGTGGTGATGCGAGTGCTTTTCTCTGGTTTTTCAGGGTGATCTCAAACAGTTCCTCAGGATATCAAAAAGCAGCGATGAGAAACTCAAGCCGCATCCCATCAGCACTAAAACTAAAGTAAGTTCTTCCTGTGATGTCTGTTTGTTATTGTTTCTGCACTGCAAAAAAAAGGCTTATCTTATTTAGTATTTTTGTCTTGTTTCTTGTCAAAATAAATTCTTAATCTTGTTTCAAGAGGGAAAAAACTCAATTAAGTGCATTTTGCTTAAAATAAGTAAAATGATCTGCCAGTAGGGTAAGTAAAATAATAAGAATTTTTAGACATTTTGACTAGAAACAAGACAAATATACTAAGTAAGATAAGTCTGTTTTTGCAGTGTGCGTCTCTGAGGTGATTTGTGTGTTCAGTAACTCACTCTGTGTTGATGTTGATGTTTCTCTGCAGCTCTCCATCTGTGCTCAGGTGGCTCATGGGATGCAGCATTTATCAAACAAGGGTTTTGTGCATAAAGACCTGGCGGCTAGGAACTGTCTGATCAGCGGACAGAGACACGTGAAGGTATCTGCGCTCAGTCTCAGTAAAGACGTCTACAACAGGTATGAGCTCTTTCAGTCCGTTTCAAGATCATTAAAGCGCTGTGAGCCCTTTAACTATTTCATTTTGAGTTGACTTTAAAATAGACATAACAAAAAAAATTAAAAAAAACCCTTAATTTAGAACTTCATGATGTTACTTTTTCACAACCCATCTTTTTCTGATGAACATATTTACATTTTTAATCTGTTAATTATCTTAGCAGAGTTTTATATTTATAAGTCAAAAGTAATTCAAAAGAAACCATCATATATTACATTTTGTAACACTGATCTTAAAATATACTTTAAACCCTTTCTAATGTGAGAGCACAAAAAAATTCTAATTTATGTAACTGCCCTGATGTGTATATATGTGTGTGTGTGTGTGTATATATATATATATATATATATATATATATATATATATATATATACACACACACAGGTGCATCTCAATAAATTAGAATGTCGTGGAAAAGTTCTTTTATTTCGGTAATTCAACAAATTGTGAAACTCGTGTATTAAATAAATTCAATGCACACAGACTGAAGTAGTTTTAGTCTTTGGTTCTTTTAATTGTGATGATTTTGGCTCACATTTAACAAAAACTCACCAATTCAGCAGACTAGAATACTTCATAAGACTAATAAAAGAAAAAAAACAATGTTTAGTGAATTGTTGGCCTTCTGGAAAGTATGTTCATTTACTGTATATGTACTCAATACTTGGTAGGGGCTCCTTTTGCTTTAATTACTGCCTCAATTCGGCGTGGCATGGAGGTGATCAGTTTGTGGCACTGCTGAGGTGGTATGGAAGCCCAGGTTTCTTTGACAGTGGCCTTCAGCTCATCTGCATTTTTTGGTCTCTTGTTTCTCATTTTCCTCTTGACAATACCCCATAGATTCTCTATGGGGTTCAGGTCTGGTGAGTTTGCTGGCCAGTCAAGCACACCAACACCATGGTCATTTAACCAACTTTTGGTGCTTTTGGCAGTGTGGGCAGGTGCCAAATCCTGCTGGAAAATCAAATCAGCATCTTTAAAAAGCTGGTCAGCAGAAGGAAGCATGAAGTGCTCCAAAATTTCTTGGTAAACGGGTGCAGTGACTTTGGTTTTCAAAAAACACAATGGACCAACACCAGCAGATGACATTGCACCCCAAATCATCACAGACTGTGGAAACTTAACACTGGACTTCAAGCAACTTGGGCTATGAGCTTCTCCACCCTTCCTCCAGACTCTAGGACCTTGGTTTCCAAATGAAATACAAAACTTGCTCTCATCTGAAAAGAGGACTTTGGACCACTGGGCAACAGTCCAGTTCTTCTTCTCCTTAGCCCAGGTAAGACGCCTCTGACGTTGTCTGTGGTTCAGGAGTGGCTTAACAAGAGGAAGACGACAACTGTAGCCAAATTCCTTGACACGTCTGTGTGTGGTGGCTCTTGATGCCTTGACCCCAGCCTCAGTCCATTCCTTGTGAAGTTCACCCAAATTCTTGAATGGATTTTGCTTGACAATCCTC
>CM077243.1:557500-587500 GCA_039654775.1 Spinibarbus caldwelli
TGTGTTATGATTAGTGATGTAGATCTGCGGTTCTCAACCAGGTCCAGTAGAGGGTTTCAAGATGCCTTAAGCATTAAGCATAAGCATTAATATCAGCTAAAACAACTAAAAGTCAAGGTATTTATTTTAATTTGTCCCCTTAAAATCTTTTTGTCACTGAAGAACCAGCATTCACATGGTCTTGGAAAACCTGGATATATAAGGAAGCCTCAGTGTGATTTCTAGACCTGGAAAAGTCCTTAAAATGAAGGCATGAGCGTTTTTATAATGCATAGATTTTACTAGTTATGCCAAGCTCTAAAATATTTTATCAGGTAGAAATTGTGAGAGAGAAAAATGTTTTGAAAAAAACTTAATCCTTAATCACAAATGACTGAAAAAATCACAAATTAAATGGTTAAAAAGAGCAGAAACCATGAAATTTAATGCACAGAAACCAGGAGTGTCCATGGATTAAAATAAGTTTTTCATTACTGTAGATATTATTGTGAGCAGAATCACAAAGGTTGAGAAGCGCTGATGTATGATGTGGTTTGAGGACTGTGTGAGTTTATGATGAAGGTTTTGTCTCTATGATTTTACTGTGGCCAGTGTTGATTTCATTCAGACTCCTGCAGTAGAAACATGTCTTGGACTGTTTGCTCTTGGTTTTCATCAGATGAACAGAAAAAAATAACAGGTCAACATTGACTTTTACAACTAAAAGTGCCTAGAACATGAAGGACTTATTCGCTGTTTTTTTGTTTGTTTTTTTACAATATCTTTTGTAATGCAGTTAATGCTTGTTGTTTTTAAGAACTGCTTTTATATAATCTTTTCATATGTAGTTTTATTATTATTGTTGTTGTTGTTACTTGTTTTTAATCTCTGATCATCGTCACTGTCTGTTCATGGTTATTTTTAAGGCAGGCTCTCACACCGTGATGCTTTTATATTTTGCTTTATAAAGGTCACAGTAATCCAGATGTAATGCTGTTCTCATTAAACAGTCACATTTTTAACAGCCTTCCTGTATCTGTACTCCATAAAATCAACTGTTTAAAGGATCCGTTCTGTTTCTCTGTGTATAACTGGTAAAAGGATGCCCCTTCCCTTAAAAAGCACTGCAGTGGGATTTCCATGTTAACCCAATGACAATCACAGAGTATGGTAAATCTCCCAAAAGCGTTGCCACTTTTTGTTAGTGTTTTCTTCTGTTTGATCAAAGGATACACACAATCCATTATAAAATTTGAAGGAAAAGTTTAGCCAAAAATCTGCTGATAATGTACTCATCCTCAGGCCATCTGAGATCAGGATGAGTTTGTTTCTTCATCAGATTTGTAGAAATGTGTCTCTGCATCAGTGTCTCATCAATGGATGCTCTGCAGTGAATGGGTGCCGTCAGAATGAGAGTCCAAACAGCTGATAAAAACATCACAATAATCCACAAGTAATCCACAGCACTCCAGTCCATCAGTTAACATCTGGAGAAGACAAAAGCTGAAACAAATCCATCAAGATGTTTTTAACTAAAATATGAGTCCATAATCCATAATAACTCTTCCTCCAGTGAAAAAGTGTTCTGGTCAGAATCAGCTCTAAACAAATATGTGGCTGGATTTTGATGTGAGAGACAACAGGAGATGCACTTTTTCACTGGAGGAAGAGTTATTATGGATTATGGACTCATATTTTAGTTAAAAACATCTTAATGCTGGATTTGTTTCAGCTTTTGTCTTCTCCAGATGTTAACTGATGGACTGGAGTGCTGTGGATTACTTGTGGATTATTGTGATGTTTTTATCAGCTGTTTGGACTCTCATTCTGACGGCACCCATTCACTGCAGAGCATCCATTGCTGAGACACTGATGCAGTGACACATTTCTACAAACCTGATGAAGAAACAAACTCATCCTAATATTGGATGATCTGAGGCTGAGCACATTTTCAGTTTTTGCTTTAAATTTGTGTTCAGATCTCTGCATGTAAAGTCCAGCAGATGGCACTGTGTGTGAGAAACAAAACAACCAATCTAACAAAGACTTTTCCAGTAGAGGACAGAGTTTGGGTGACTTGAATTACTTGACAAATTTCACAGCCAATTATAATCACTTTTGATATGAGATGTTTTGATGTAGTTTGTCTGCAGTGTGTGAATACATTTCCATTCTCTGTTCTTTACACAATAGAGCTTCATATTGGCTCTGCTGCCCATCAGATGCACCAGAAATGGCCTCCATCTGTTGGACACTTTTCCCTGCTGATGTGCCTGAGTCATGAGTGTGTGTGTGTGTGTGTGTGTGTGTGTGTGTGTGTGTGCGCGTGTGTGTGTGTGTGCGTGCGTGCGTGCGTGAGCGGAGCTTCTTTTGCCATGCAAATGATGTCCGTCATCAGAGAAGAGCTCAGGTGCGTCTGTCACTCCTGATGCTCTTCATACGGATTATGACCTCCAGCTCTCTCGAATGCCTCTTTTTCTTCATGTTTGCCTCTTATTTTCATAAAAACTATTTGTTGTTCTGACACTTGGTTACATGCAAATGTTGTTCATGTTGATTTGTGTGCAACCTGAAAACAGTTGTTTCTCACTCTCCGAGAGCTTCTCCAGTGGTTTTAGTAGCGCTTTAGTTCAGTAAACAACTCTTTTATCAAAGTCATTTTAGTCTGTGTGAATTTAAATGTTGAAATGACAAAAGTTCTTGGCGTTTAGAGGTTCTTGAGATCCGTGAACTCTGAAAAACCAGCACAGAGAAGCTCTGATGTGTGTCACGACTGAACACTTCTAGAACATTCCTGCAGATGAAGAATACTTGGATATGAAGCGTTTGATTCAAGTATTTTAATGAAATGTTCAGCTCGCTCTTGTACATCTGAGTCTGAGGCTTTTATAACCGTTTCTATGGGAACTACATTTGTGCTGTAGTGCCATGAAATTATATAAATGCTTGTTGCAGTGAATTGGAATGACTGTTTGGTTTGATTATGTGTGTTTCTTTTTATCAGTGAGAAAAAAAAAAAATAAAAAATATATATATATATATATATATATATATATATATATATATATATATATATTTGTATTAATACTAACTAATATTATAATGAAAGCTTAATAATGCAGTTTTAATCATGTATCTTTCGTACTCCTCAGCACACTTATATAAATCACTTTAATAATCTTACTATTGTTGTTATTAATATCCCGCATCTATTAATAGAATAATTCAGCAGCGGGCAGACGCGAAGCCCCGCCCTCTAGTGTGACGTATGAAGAGAGCGCAACAGTTTTGGTATTTATGCAAATGAGATGTCTCTTTAACCAACCGCGCTGCAGGCCGTCCCCGCGCGAGCCAATCGCTGGACTCGACTGTGACTCGCCATATAAGGAGCGAGAACTCCAAAAAAGGAAACAGTGTATCTCTTTATATGGAGGAAAGTAGATCGGGCGTGTATAGATCCCTCCGCGCTGGCGCAGAGTGTGGCGAAGCGTCACATAAACGCGGCGATTGACTATGGAAGGCCAAAAGGACCAAAAACACGTGAATTTTAACACGTCAACAACACATTAAATACATTTACATTTACATTTATTTATTTAGCAAACACTTTTATCCAAAGCGACTTACAAATGAGGACAATGGAAGCAATCAAAATCAACAAGAGCAATAATATGTAAGTGCTATCACAAGTCTCAGTTAGCTTAACACAGTACACATAGTTAATTATATAATTATATAATAAATAAAAAGAAAACAAATAGTTAGAATAGAAAAAGAATAGAAAAAGCTAGTGTTAGAGGCCTTTTTTCAAGGTTTTTTTTTATATATAAAAAAAAGAAAACTAATACATAAAATAGAATTAGAATAGAGAGCGCTAGAGTTAGAGGGTATTTCACGTGTATTTAACACGTCATATACGCTTTGAATACCTGTATTTAACGCACTGATTTTTCACACGCAAACAACACGTATTTAACACGTGAAATACACATTGTTGACTGTAACATTCACGTGTTTTTGGCCTTCCATAATTGTGACCATGGAGCACAAAAGCAGTCATAAGTAGCACAGGTACATTTGTAGCAATAGCCAAAAATACATTGTACGGGTCAAAATTATCCATTTTTCTTTTATGCCAAAAATCATTAGGATATTAAGTAAAGATCATGTTCCATGAAGATATTTTGTACATTTCTTACCGTAAATATATCAAAACTTAATTATTGATTAGTAATATGCATTGCTAAGAACTTCATTTGGACAACTTTAAAGGCGATTTTCTCAATGTTTAGATTTTTTTGCACTCTCAGATTCCAGATTTTCAAATAGTTGTATCTCAGCCAAATATTGTCCTATCCTAACAAACCATACATCAATGGAAAGCTATTCATTCAGCTTTCAGATGATGTATAAAACTCAGTTTCAAAAAATTGACCCTTATGACTGGTTTTGTGGTCCAGAGTCACAATTGACAGCTCTCTGCGGCAGCGGCGCGTCAGTGGAGAAGAGCGCAGATTTCACGCGTTCGCGGCGCACTAGATGACGCGGAGGGATCGCGGAAGCGCCAGTGCGGTTTTCCTTTTAGAGAAAGCGCGTCGCTCGAGAAGCTCCAGGAGGAGGTGAATAGGGAGAGAAAGAAGGTGGGAGAGAAGCCGGCTGAAGGCGCTCAGGTTCGGCATCACTTCTCAAAGTTTGCAGCAGACTCTGCTGGTGTATGCGCGCCGCTTCGGATCTCGCTGACTGTCATAAGGATCGTTCTCTCCGGTTTCTAGGATGTTATCCAGCCAGAGCGGAGCGGCTCTGAGCGGAACCGGTTCAGCGGGGAAGAGCGCGATGGTGATGGGTTCCGCGGTCCGCTCGGGGTTCGCTCGGGCTCTGGGGCCGATGGGGCTCGGGCGGTTCGAGACGGATAAAGAAGGACCCCCGCATGTTTGCAGCGGCTCTGACGCGGACTCTGACTCGGGCGATGAGGACGAACCCACTGGGTCAGTCGGGGACAACCGCAGGGCAGGCGGCGTCAAGCGGGAGAGAGCGGAGATGGAAGCCGCGATGGTGGGACCTGAGGCCGGCTTGCCCTCTGCGGCGCTCGCGGGTGGAGCGACCGGAGCGAAACCGGGCAAGAAGACCCGCGGCAGAGTGAAGATAAAGATGGAGTTTATAGACAACAAACTGCGACGGTACACGACCTTCAGCAAGAGGAAGACGGGCATCATGAAGAAGGTGAGAAACCAGATCATTCAAACAGAAACTAAAGTCAGAAATTCTGGTGTTAAAGGTCATGGCTGGTAACCGAAAGGTTGTAGGTTCGAGTCCTGCAGCTGGAGAACTGGAGAATAGGATAAATAGTTGTTATATTAAGGTTAAATACAAAATGCATCAAAAAGGAAAATACATAAACTTGGTAGGATAGGAAAGAAAATCATAATATTAACATCAGTTGTTTCTCCATAAGCAAAAACTTTTGAATGCAAAGGGCCAAAAATCAAACTTGAGGGCTGTGTACAAAATTAAATGTTGCGTTATATCCAATTATGTTATTTTAAAATCAATAAAATTTCTAACATTTTTAAATATATTATGAATGAATATATATATTTTTTAATCAAATTCACTTGTGCTGTTTTTTAAATTTGAATGTAAAAATAAAACAAAAATGAAATGAAGGAACAAAGATATGCTTAAATGGCTTTTCTTTCTTTTCTTTTTTAAATTAATTATTGTAAATAATTTTATTTATTTATTTATTTTTATGGGATGGTGGGCCAAATCTTTGGCCCTCAGGACCTGGTTGTGGCACCTAAAAAGTTCTCAATATGCAGACGTTTCTCATTCTTCTGAGCTGCTCCACATTGATTTAGAGCTCTGAGCTTGTATGTTTCTACTCCTGTTGGAGGAATAAGCTGTCAGGTCTGCAGGAGTATCTGTAGGTTTGCGTGGGTCTTGTTCTTCGGCTCATGAAGTCTCTCTGTGGTCTCACATGTCCTGTCCTTCAGTAGGTGATCTGAAGTCACAACAGACCAGACGGGCTCTGAGCTTTAAATAGAACGAGCAACTGACATTCTCTATTACAGACCCTCAGCAGCTCTGGTGCCACACAAACCTCGAACCATCATGACCCACATAATCTCAGACCACCAAAACACTCACAGATAGCTAAGTGTAATTGCTCAGTTTGAAAGAGATATTGACACCTGAGAAGATGCTTAGAAAGTACAGCTTATGGGAACATTTTTAAAGCAATAGTTCTCCACAAATTCTCTCATTAAAAAAAAACTTGCAAGATATTTTTTTTTTTTTCCCATAAAGCACAAAATGCTGCTCTTTTTTTATTCATAGTGACCATGACTGCCAAACTCCAAAAAGCATTATTACTATAGTCCATATGATTCATACACCAAGTTTCATTTCATATATTGTCATATGCTTCACAGAATATAGATCACAAAGCATAAGAAGTGCTTTTATGGTTCTTACTGTAAATGGCATTTGATGGTAAAAGAGCAGCATGAACATTATGTTCAACATCTCCTTTTTGAGTTCCACAACAAGAGGGCGAGAAGATAACAAAATGTTTGTTTTTGAGTGAACTATCACTTTAAAGGAATAGTTCACTTAAAAAATTAAAATGTGGTCACCCTCAGGCTGTCCAAGATGTAGATGAGTTTGCGTCTTCATCAGATTTGTAGAAATGTGTCTCTGCATCAGTGTCTCAGCAATGGATGCTCTGCAGTGAATGGGTGCCGTCAGAATGAGAGTCCAAACAGCTGATAAAAACATCACAATAATGCACAAGTAATCCACAGCACTCCAGTCCATCAGTTAACATCTGGAGAAGACAAAAGCTGAAACAAATCCAGCATTAAGATGATTTTAACTCAAATACCATAGAGTCCATAATCCATAATAACTCTTCCTCCAGTGAAAAAGTGTTCTGGTGTGAATCAGGAGAGAAATCTGCACAGATCAAGCAGCGTTTACAAGACAAAACGGCTCTAAACAAATATGTGTCTGGATTTTGATGTGAGAGACAACAGGAGATGCACTTTTTATTATGTTGGAATATGGACTCGTATTTTAGTTAAAAACGTCTTAATGCTGGATTTGTTTCAGCTTTTGTCTTCTCCAGATGTTAACTGATGGACTGGAGTGCTGTGGATTACTTGTGCATTATTGTGATGTTTTTATCAGCTGTTTGGACTCTCATTCTGACGGCACCCATTCACTGCAGAGGAGCACATGTTTATTTTTCATTGTTGGCTGAACTATTCCTTTAAGATGAAGTAATAGTCCCCATGATTGGCTGTAGTTCAGCAGGTCTGAGGAACAGGATCTTTCATCAGCTCATGGTTCAGCTGAATCAAAGTGTGGCGGGTGTCTCTCTCGGGTCCTCCTCCTGATCTTCATGATGGATTGTAAGGAGAGAGCTGATAGTCTTCCTGTGGAAAGGGAATTCTTCCATTTACAGTTTGAGAAAGTGGAGGAATGAGAGTTTTTATGAACCTGACGCCAGCCGTTATCTGAAGCACACATAAGCATGTTAAATCTACACTGCAAAAAATGATTTTCTTACTGCATATTTTAGTCTTGTTTTCTAGTATAAATATCTAAACATTCTTGAAAGGCTAAACAAGATTATTATTATTATGTCATATTGAAAGGCTAAACAAGATTATTATTATTATTATTATGTCATATTGAAAGGCTAAACAAGATTATTTTTCTTGCCCGATTAGCAGATATTTTTGCTTGTTTTAGGCAAAAACTAACAAAATTGTAATAATTTTTTCAGAAAACAAGACATAATGTCTTAAGTCATTTTACTTGTCAAGTAAATTCATCTTGATTTATAAATGTTTAGATATTTATACTAGAAACAAGACGAAAATACTAAGTAAGAAATTCATTTTTTGCGGTGTAGAATCATTTGAGTTGTCTAATCAGTTAATTCCTGGTTAAATGGCTGGTTTTGGGCAAAAGCTAGTGAGTGAAGCAGGCATCTTCATGGGTCGTAAACATCAGACAAATGTGCTTTCACACGACACATGCTGGATGTTAGTGTTAGCTGTAGTTCTTCACCTGCCGTCATTCATTCGCTCTGCGTCTTCGACAGCTGAGCAAACGCAGAGCTGATGAAGAGACCATCAGAGACTTGAGCTCACCTGCTGCTCCTTAAGACTCTCACACGCATCCAGCTGCTCCTCAAACACACTTTACAGGAGAATCCAGACCTCACGCAAGAGTTTGGTTCAGTATTATGACTAAATCTACTCTGACAAATGTCCTGTTACTCTTCAAAAATAGGTTTCTTAGAATTTTTGTCTTGTATTCAAGTACAAATAATTAATCTGAAATCGAGGTAGACTTACTAAAGAAGCAGAGTAAAGGTCATTGTACACTGAGTTCGAAATTTTAGTTTTTTGGATGAGAATTTCAGACTCGGTGTGCAAAGACCTTTAGTCTTGTTTTCTGAAAAAAAATAAGTGCTTAAAACAATCATGGTTCAGAAAAATTATCTTGTTTTCCCTTTGAATCAAGATTACTTTTCTGGTCCCGTCAGCAGATTTTTATTCCTGTTTTAAGCATAAACTCACTTAAAGTTCATACATGATCATCAAACAAGACTTTATATCTTAAATTAATGGGAAACAAATTTTATCTTTTGGAAATGTTTGGTACTGCATCCAAACAAAATATTATGTGAAAGCTCAGTTTTTTGAGATGTCAACCTCAAATTTGGAACACAACTGTTTTTGTGCGTTTTTCATAATAGTGAACTTAAACTTCTATAACTCCTTTTTTGTTTCACTTTTTTAACTTTTCACTTCAGCAATAATCTTGAAGTGTCTTCTCTCAAAAGAGACCAAACTTAAGTCTGGGCTCCAAAGCATTCAAGATTTAAGATCGTTTCATGTTTCGTGTCTGTGATCAAAAAAGTAGTTAACAAGTAATAAATGGATTATAATTATTGCATAAATATAATTTAGTACCATAAAATCCCCTAAAAATACTAGATATTGTATAAAAAACATTATCAAAATTATAGTACATTAATTTGAATGAAATAGTTGTATTTTAATGAAATAAATAACATAAGATTTCAATGTTCGAGGCTCATTCGGTGCCATTCGCTTCCAGTTATTTTAGCTGTACAAAAACATTCTGTTATGCTGCTTGATATTGCAAACTGGTATTTGTTATTATGTTGTTTTAATTAATTATCATAATCATAAACACGTCGGTTTGCAGAGCAGCTAGATTTGCAGTTTAATGCATGTTCTCAGTCTTAGTTATTTACCGAATGAATCAGATGTCTCACGCATTCACAGAAACAGCTTTGAAATATAAGGCGGAAATGACAGCATGTGTTTGCATTAATCTAAGGAAGGCATTCATGATTATTGAAGGTGTTTGGGTTCTAGTCTGGATCTCTGCAGAGTTTCTTGAGATGATCGCCGGCGGCTTGAGCACATGATGCTTTGTTCTTCAGAACAGATGGAGCTCATTTCATTCCTGATCCAGCAGCTGAAGAGGAACGATGGGCATTTAAACTCTCTGCTGTTTTACAGTCCTTCAGCAGATCAAAGTTCCTCGTTTTACTCTCATAGTCTTCAGATCAGCAACTAACTGATCAAGTATGGATATTAGTTGAGTTTCCTCTGGTTTCTCTGATTCAGCCTGAGTTCTTTATAATGTCTTCTGTGCTCATTAAACTGTCTATTTTATATAATTATGTATCATATTTGAGGATGTTTAAAGGTGAACGTATGTCATTATTGATACTCTATCACTAATAAATTAAAGCAGCTGATGAGTTGGTTAGTCAGATGGTTGGTTAGTCTCTCTTCTTCAGCTCGATCAGTCTCAAACTGACCAGTGGCTCTATTAATAGAGTCTTATCTCACATTGTTTCAGCTGCGTCTGGAGTGAACGCTCGTCTGGACGCGTTAAACCGTCTCCAACAGTTATCTGTTAGTAAACACTGATGTCAAACGAACGCCGTCATTAGATTCTCCAGTCGTGCAACTCAGATGAGGAGTGAAAACATTACAAACATCAGTTTAGTTCAGTCTCAATACATAAACAATTTCTTTGACTTTGCAATGTTAACACTGCTATTTTCCTCTTTATTAATGTGAAGCTGCTTCGAAATAATCTGTCAAGTCATCTTTATTTTTATAGCACTTTATGCAATACAGGTTGTGTCACAGTAATAAACAGGAAAACGGTGTGTCAATGATGCAAACTAAATTCAATTCTCCTGTAAAAAGAGGATAACAGTAAACAGTCAGTTTCTCCATTAAACCAGTTCATTGTTAATTCAGTTCAGTTTAATAATGGAGTGAAGTTCATCAATTATGGATTGAGTTCATTTCATCTATAAAGCAGCTCTGGAGAAAACGGTGATGTCATTATCAGCTCAGCTCAGTTCTCTTCCAATAGGGTCGACAATGTTGCCAAATATTATGTGTCCCCAACTAAGCAAGCCAAAAAGCGATCTGTATTACATAAAGCTTGACTTTAAAGGCATAGTTCATTCAAAAATGAAAATGTGCTCACCCTCATGCTATCCAAGATCAGGATGAGTTTGTTTCTTCATCAGGTTTGTAGAAATGTGTCTCTGCATCAGTGTCTCAGCAATGGATGCTCTGCAGTGAATGGGTGCCGTCAGAATGAGAGTCCAAACAGCTGATAAAAACATTACAATAATCCACAAGTAATCCACAGCACTCCAGTCCATCAGTTAACATCTGGAGAAGACAAAAACTGAAACAAATCCAGCATTAAGATGTTTTTAACTAAAATATGAGTCTATAATCCATAATAACACTTCCTCCAGTGAAAAAGTGTTCTGGTGTGAATCAGGAGAGAAATCTGCACAGATCAAGCAGTGTTTACAAGACAAAACAGCTCTAAACAAATATCTGGATTTTGATGAGACAACAGGAGATGCACTTTTTATTATTATGGATTATGGACTCATATTTTAGTTAAAAACATCTTAATGATGGATTTGTTTCAGCTTTTGTCTTCTCCAGATGTTAACTGATGGACTGGAGTGCTGTGGATTACTTGTGGATTATTGTGATGTTTTTATCAGCTGTTTGGACTCTCATTCTGACGGCACCCATTCACTGCAGAGCATCCATTGCTGAGACACATTTCTCCAAACCTGATGAAGAAACAAACTCATCCACATCTGAGATGGCAAAGTTTAATTCTGGTTTGATGTGTTTTTCTGTCTCTCTGAAGGCGTACGAGCTCTCCACGCTCACAGGAACTCAGGTTCTGCTGCTGGTGGCCAGTGAAACAGGTCATGTCTATACGTTCGCCACACGAAAACTGCAGCCCATGATCACCAGTGAGACGGGGAAAGCTCTGATCCAAACCTGCCTGAACTCTCCAGACTCTCCACCTCGCTCCGATCCGTCCACAGACCAGCGGATGAGCGCCACAGGCTTCGAGGAGACTGACCTCACCTACCAGGTGTCCGAATCCGAGAGTCTCGGAGAAACCAAGGTGAGTCTGCAGCTCCTCCTTTCTTCAGACACTTTCATCGTGATTTATGAATCTACAGTGGTGGCCAGAATGATTCAAACACTAGTATTTTCAGCAGCTAAAGATAGAAATAACCAACTTAAAACCATTTAACTGATGAAACTGTATGAATCACAAAGGCTCTTGAGCTGAAGAGTTATTGTTGCCATATTCATTCCTCCCGTCTGCTCTGCGTGTTTGTTCTTCTGATCTGCCTCTTCAGATGCTCGTCTGCGTCTTTACCGTGTTTACTAGAGTGATTCACATCTTCACTCCTTGCTCATACCCACACAGATAGCGAGTATAATTAGTGCTGCACTTGTTATGACCGTCACTTTGTAGTTTGTTGATGTGATCCGGTCAGAAATGAATCACTTGTAAATGACGCGAGAGCTTCAGAGACGTTCAGCTGCAGTCAAACGCAGAAACACAGAGGTTCAGCGCCGTCTGGAAAACAAACAGCTCGTGTTTACTTGTTGCTTTCGTATTGATCTCACTGTGTGTTTGTTCAGAGTTTCCTGATATCGTCACAAAATACATGTGTCAGATCGCATGCTGTGTTTCAGTGTTTGTAATATTTGTAAATATAAGCAGTTTAGTAGGTTTATTCAGATGTGATTGGGATTGGCATCACGTATATTGTATGAATATATATATAGGGTTATTATAGTAGACTAGAACTAAAACAATAAAAAAAATTTGTTACTTGTAATAAAATAAATGTTAACTGAAATGAAAGCAAATACACAACACTTAAAACACTTAAATTTATCTTACTTCAGCTAGTTCCCAAGGAATAAAAATAGAAAAAACTATAGCCTATAGACATATTAAAAAATGCAAAAACTAATGAGAACAACAAATACACACAACAAAATTACTAAAATTTTAACAAAAATTAAAATAAAACCAGAAAATATAAAATGAAAACAAAACAAAAAAAAGAATTAATAAAAAAATACAATTCATAAACTATTAATAAAATACAATTCATAAACTATTAATAAAAACTGTTATAGTACCTCATCTATGCTAAAATAACATTGATTTTATATATATATATATATATATATATATATATATATATATATATATATATATATATATACATGCTATAAATTAATTAATTAATTAAAAATATAGAGATATATAATATTAATGTATAAATGACATTTTATTTATATATTTATTTATTTAGGACTGTCAGTAGACATAATTATTATAATTTTGGTGATAATGTGATTAACCACAAATTTTGAATTTAGCATTAATTCAACGTATACAGTATTCTAAAATGCTTTATTTGTTCTTGTTTCACCTGTTTTTAGTAAAATTAGTTTAACCAAATTAAACAAATTACTTAACATTGCACAGCATATCATAGTAATATTATTTTCACTTTTGTTTGTTTAATGAGTTAATTATTTAATTAATTATAATTATAAACAAGTTGAAAACGTGAACAAATCAGTCAGTGCATTGTGAGACAAAATACACTCATATTAAACACGCAATCAGTGCAAACTAGTCTAAATATCACATGCAATGCTGCTAATATTCTTTGAAGGATTATTAGATATTTTAACTAGAAAATAAGACAAAAATACATGTTAAAAACAGATTGAGGCAGGACTGTCTGTTTGCTGACCAATGGAAATGTTGAGGAAACCTGTTTGAAAACACTCATTATTTTCCAGAGAAATGACCCTTGGCAGATTTAACACATTAGCTCCTGCAGTTGTAATATTAATGAAGGCTGTTGTTCTGTGTGGTGTTTATTGTGTCTGACTGATGAACAGCATCTCTCCTGAGATCCTGGAGGTGTGTGTTGCGAGCGGGACGGAGCGCACATGTTCCTCTCATTGATAAAAACAGGATTCTGCCTCCATGGCCTTATATGGAGTGTTTGCCAGCGCTCTGCTCTTCACATTCCTCATGAGCTGCAGCTGTCTGCGTCTGCGGCTCTGTGCGATTCAGAGGAGTTTATGCCCACAGATGCAGACTTGCTGGATCTTATTATCATTTTAATCATTTTTAAACTTACAGCACTTACACACTGCAAAAAATGATATGTCTAAGTGAGTTTATGCTTGAAACAAGAAAAAATATCTACCAATGGAGTCAGAAAAAGAAGCTTAATTAAACAGAAAAACAAGTTTTATTCTTCTGAGCCCATTTGCAAATATTAGTTATTGTTTTAAGGATAAACTCACTTCATTTGGATATGTTTTTTTTTTTTTCAGAAAACAAGACTTTTTTCTTTTGATTGTATCTTGATTTAAGTATGTTTAGATACAGCATGTTACTGAAAAAAAAAGCTTGTTTAGAAAATATTTTTTTGCAGTGAAGATACTGTATGAAGCTATAATATAATACTGCTGTGGTGGTCTTATTAATTATTATACACAATTATAAATATTATAATCTAATGATTTTTGGTGATAATTTGATTAACCTCCAATGCTAAATTTTGCATGATTTCAGTGCATACAGTAAGACATTCATTGCAAAAATGACTTCTTAATAAGCTTTATTTAGTCTTCTTTTACTTGTTTTCCAGTAAAAAAAAAAAAAAAAAAATCTAGAAAAATGTTTAATCTAAATTTACTTTTTACTAGATTTTTTTGCATATTAATGCATGTTTTCAGTGATTGTTATTTTGTCTCAATGCACTTCAGTAAAGTTAAAAGAGTGAACGGATCAGTCAGACACTCATATTAAACACAATCACTAGAAACTGCTCTGAAAATCTCATGCAGCGCTGCTTCTCTTATTAAATATATTAAGTGGAATGCATGTAAATAAACAGGATTTTTTCAGTGTGTGATTTGTCTCCTGAAGTGTATAATAATCTCCAATAGAAGATGAGGGAAACCTGTCTGGAAACACTCATTATTATACACAGAAATGACCAACAAATTTTGAATATTTAACTTGTGGTTTGTTATTAAAAAAAGGCAAAACGCTTGTTTTAGAATCATCTATCGCAGTGCAGATGCTGTGTTTCATGTGGATGTGTGCGGTGGCCATCGCTCCGTGGTTTGTTTGCTCATTAGAGTCCTTCATCACTCACACTCTTAAACATGGCCTGAACCCAGAGCCTGATGTTTTCTCGCTCCGGCGTTTGTCATAAAGAGTCGCTTTAGCTTGGCGTTGGCAGTGCATTCCAGTGCTACAGCACCAGACCTCCATCCATCTCCTAAACCTCAGCCACATCTCACACATACACTCTCATAATCAACCAGCCTGAGAGTGTGTGTGTGTGTGTGTTTCACCAGGAGAAGTCTGTAGTCTCCAGAAGTGTTTTGCATTGTGATTACACACTGAATAAAGTCTAATTAGTCTGCCTACGATGTAAAACATCTCTAAACTCATTCCCTCGACTCATTCATCACTCATGACAGCCAGAAAACATCTTCCCAATCTGTGCTTTCTCCTCTGGTTTTATTTCAGGACTTTTATATCATAAACAGCATCCTTAAAAAATGAAGATGCATTAATATGAGCTGGATCAGTATAGACCAGGTAATACTGTATGCAACATTAACATGAAATAGACTGAATATGTATTATTTTTGTACTGTTACAGTGTTTGTTGTAGGGCTGCATGATTAATTAGAATAAAATGACTGAATAAACAAAATCGATTGTTTGAAAAGTTCAGAGGTTTAACATTTGAAAATGAAGCCATCAAGACTGGCAGAAATATTAGTATGAATATTATATTATTTTTCTTAAATATTAGATTTTTTTTAATTTTACAGTGATATATTACAATAAAAATATTTTAAATATTTGTTTTATTTAGTAGCAGTAGTAGTCTTAGCAGTAGTAGTAGTAGTAATGATAATAATAATAATAAATAAAAATTAGACATTGCATTTTAATTATAATAAAATAAAATAATGATAATAGTATTTTTATTATTATATAAATTAAAATAATAAATGATATTTAAATTATAATAAAGATTAATAATAATAATAATAATATGTATTATTATTATATGTAATAAAAAATATACAATTATATTTAAATAATAAGAAAGATTAATAATAATAATATTTATATTTAGAGTTTTGACCAAGTTCTTCAGCCCTACAAACAAGCACTGCAAACCTGATTTTTTTTGTTTTAAATGACATTTTAAATCACAATTTTTCAGTCTTTTTTTTTTCTTTCCAAAGTTTTCTTTCACATTTTTTCCCCCTGCAGCCCTAGTTTGTTGTTTTTGTCTGGCTGGTAAATCACTTCTTATGTTGGTTATGCATTTATTTGTTTTCTGATTACAAAATAAACTTAACTAGATACAGTACATTTAACAACGATAAGTCTGTTTATTTTACTACTATAACCGCACAGTTATCCGGACGGTTGCGTGCTGTTGTTGGCAGTTCTCCTGCGGTCTGCGCTCTCATTCTCCGGTTAAGAAGTCGAGAGAGTGTCGCTGAGATAATGGAAAGTTAATTTACTGAGATATGCAGCTTTATCTCAGCTTCACCGAGTGTCTGTGTGATTCAACATATCCTCAGCCTGAGAGACAGACGGATACAAATCACTGATTCTTCAAGATTCATTTCAGTGAGTTTCAATGATTTAGTCCAGAGTCCAGACAGAGTGATTCGAACCAGTTTGAGATTGATTTTAGAATTCAAAAGAGTCGTTTGTGAATTAATCAGACACTGATCGTTTGTTCTAAGCAGCAGGAGAATGCAATATAAACACGTTATGGACTGTCTATGGACATTTTCTTTTTTGTATATTTTTATTACTATTGTTATTTATAATTTATGGTCTATTCTCTTTTTTTATTGGTGTTTTTATTACCTTAATTATATGTATGTCTGCACTATGTTTGTACTTTCTGTACTGGAAGCTCCTAACACCAAGACATATTCCTTGTGTGTGTAAACACTCTTTCTGATTCTGATGTTGTGCATTTACTAAAGCATGCCGCTTGCAACACCAAGGTCATGGGTTCGATTCCCAGGGAGTGCATGAGCTGATAACATGTTTACCTTCAGTGCAGTGTGAGGCGCTTCAGAGAAAACTTGTGTTGATGCATCAGTGTTTCTTTGTGATTGCACTGGGTTTATCAGCTGACTGTGTCTGATGGACATGTTACACGTGTGTGCTGGAGGAGCGTGTTGAGCAGTGCGCAGCGGCAGGGGGGCAGAGCAGCTGGACGGGTCAGCAGTGATTGGCTGCGCCTCTCTAACTTGGGCTGCCTTGCCTTTTTTAGGCGTCCCGAATGGAGCTGTGAATTCCACACCGCTGGCAGAGAGACAGAGAGAGAGACACTGCCAGAAACACAGAGATTAGAGACACAGAGATTGGAGCACACACACTCACACACGCACACACACTCTCTCTCTCTCTCTCTCTCTCTCTCTCTCTCTCTCTCTCTCTCTCATACACACACACACACACTCTCTCTCTCTCACATGCACACACACACACACACACATACACACACACACACACACACACACATATATACACACACTCTCACACACTCACACACACACAGATTCACCGTCACTATCAGCAGTCTTTACTCTCATAATTCGTGGTCGACTGATATGGATTTTTTGCTGGTTGAAATAAAGCAATATATACAGTATATGGAAGCCTGTTTCTGCCACTAAATCAAAAAAAAAAAAAAAAAAAAAGTAATAGCAACTTTTTGTCTCACAATTCTGACTTTATTTCTCTGAACTGACTTTTTTTTCTGAGAAAAAAAAGTCAGAATTACAAAAACAATTATATATAAATATAATATTTATCTTTAAATTAACTGTGTGGTATTATATATATATATATATATATATATATATATATATATGATAATATGATATCACACAGTTAATTTAAAGATAATAAAAACACATGCATAACAATTGGATAATATTTAAGTTATATAATTTGAAAATTTATGTATAACAGACATAACTTGAGCTTGATCAAAATAAATCTGTATTTGCTGAATGCTGACAATAGATAAGTGTTAGTATTTGTCTTTCTCTTACTAATAATAGAAAAGCAAACATTATAATACTGTTTTGTACTGTTTACTTTGTTTAAAAGTTGTGTTATAATTTATTAGTCAAAACAGTTAATCAGAGACTGTTAACTAATGAAGAATGTGAACGCTTTGTGCTCAGACGCTGTCAAATTAAAAGTCCCGTTTCAGACATATCAGCCAAACAGAAAAAATGACAAAATATTGACCAAAATATATCAGCTTTGGCAAATGATGTTATCAAGTCTCAATATGATGTGAAAATACTTAAATATTTATATATTTATGCAGATTTTGCAATAAACCTAAAATATATTGTTTCTGTAGACATAAACAACAACTTTTAATAAATAGTAGTTCTTTTTCTCGTTAAGGCCGTTAAGTTGACAGTCTTGTGTCTTTGTCTTTTTGTCTGATTTTCAAATACTTTTTGGTTCAAATCAAAGTTTGTAGTGTTGTGATTCTCTTCGTAGCTGGTTGGTTTTGCTCATGGCTTATAATGCTTTAACGAAGACGTTTTGTAAATGAGAAACGAGCGCTCGTGATCTGATGGTCTGTGGTGAATGTTCTGTTGGAGGTGTTGTTGATGCGGGGGAGACTCTGAGATGCTGTGATAGTCACTGTTGTTCTCTGTTTGTGCAGTGTTTTCCACAGCTTTTTCATAGAGGAGCGAGACTGATGCTGTTTGAGCACATTTATTCAGTGATGATGATGATGATGACTGTGTGTGTCTGATGAGTAGAGACACACTGATGAGAGACGGACAGTGACATCAGAAGTGTTTTCTGGGCTGATGTTTGGAGGCTCACTTGTGTGTGTGTGTGTGTGTATGTGTGACAGAGAGAGAGAGAGAGAGTGTGTTTGTGTGTGTGTGAGTGTGTGTGAGTGACAGTGTCAGAACACTGGATTTGAGGGTGTGTGAACAACAGCTGAAGATACAGACAGCTGCCAGGAAACATGAGTGTTTAACCCTCCACACACCACTGCCAATACACTCACACTCACACACACACACACACACACTCACTCACTCATTTTCTCTCTCTCAAACACACACACACACACACACACCACACACACACACACACACACACACACACACACACACACACACACACTCACTCACTCACACTAAAATAACAAAAATATGTATATTTATATACTATTATGAATGTATTACTTATATATGTCTAGTTTTTCATTAATATTTTGAATTTGCTTATATATACAGTGGGGCAAAAAAGTATTTAGTCAGCCACCAATTGTGCAAGTTCTCCCACTTAAAAAGATGAGAGAGGCCTGTAATTTTCATCATAGGTATACCTCAACTATGAGAGACAAAATGAGAAAAAAAAAAAAATCCAGAAAATCACATTGTAGGATTTTTAAAGAATTAATTGGTAAATTCCTCGGTAAAATAAGTATTTGGTCACCTACAAACAAGCAAGATTTCTGTCTCTCACAGACCTGTAACTTCTTCTTTAAGAGGCTCCTCTGTCCTCCACTCGTTACCTGTATTAATGGCATCTGTTTGAACTGTTTGATCAGTATAAAAGACACCTGTCCACAACCTCAAACAGTCCAACTCCAAACTCCACCATGGCCAAGACCAAAGAGCTGTCAAAGGACACCAGAAACAAAATTGTAGACCTGCACCAGGCTGGGAAGACTGAATCTGCAATAGGTAAGCAGCTTGGTGTGAAGAAATCAACTGTGGGAGCAATTATTAGAAAATGGAAGACATACAAGACCACTGATAATCTCCATCGATCTGGGGCTCCACGCAAGATCTCACCCCGTGGGGTCAAAATGATCACAAGAACTGTGAGCAAAAATCCCAGAACCACACGGGGGGACCTAGTGAATGACCCGCAGAGAGCTGGGACCAAAGTAACAAAGGCTACCATCAGTAACACACTGCGCCGCCAGGGACTCAAATCCTGCAGTGCCAGACGTGTCCCCCTGCTTAAGCCAGTACATGTCCGGGCCCGACTGAAGTTTGCTAGAGAGCATTTGGATGATCCAGAAGAGGATTGGGAGAATGATGAAACCAACTTTTTGGTAAAAACTCAACTTGTCGTGTTTGGAGGAGAAAGAATGCTGAGTTGCATCCAAAGAACACCATACCTACTGTGAAGCATGGGGGTGGAAACATCATGCTTTGGGGCTGTTTTTCTGCAAAGGGACCAGGACGACTGATCCGTGTAAACGAAAGAATGAATGGGGCCATGTATCGTGAGATTTTGAGTGAAAACCTCCTTCCATCAGCAAGGGCACTGAAGATGAAACGTGGCTGGGTCTTTCAGCATGACAATGATCCCAAACACACCGCCCGGGCAACGAAGGAGTGGCTTCATAAGAAGCATTTCAAGGTCCTGGAGTGGCCTAGCCAGTCTCCAGATCTCAACCCCATCGAAAATCTTTGGAGGGAGTTGAAAGTCCGTGTTGTCCAGCGACAGCCCCAAAACATTACTGCTCTAGAGGAGATCTGCATGGAGGAATGGGCCAAAATACCAGCAACAGTGTGTGAAAACCTTGTGAAGACTTACAGAAAACGTTTGACCTCTGTCATTGCCAACAAAGGGTATATAACAAAGTATTGAGATGAAATTTTGTTATTGACCAAATACTTATTTTCCACCATAATTTGCAAATAAATTATTTAAAAATCCTACAGTGTGATTTTCTGGATTTTTTTTTCTCATTTTGTCTCTCATAGTTGAGGTATACCTATGATGAAAATTACAGGCCTCTCTCATCTTTTTAAGTGGGAGAACTTGCACAATTGGTGGCTGACTAAATACTTTTTTGCCCCACTGTGTATATATATATATATATATATATAATGTAAATATACTGGATCTGTGTGTGTGTGAGTGTGTGTGTGTGTGTGTGTGTGTGTTATGACTGTTCGTCTACAGGTTACACACAGATGATCACAGATAACTCTCATGTATTGTGCAGAGATATTTGTGTTTCTAGGCTCTGAAACTCAAGTGAATGATTTCATGTTCATGTTGTGTTTGTGTAATTGTTCATCAGTGTGTTTGAGAAGCTCAAGTTTGCATAGATTGAGAATAATGGCTGTAACAAGGACACCGTTATTAATTATCCGCTCATACCTGATGATGACAATAACCACAAATAAAAGCCCACAGCTCATTATTCTGCTGTGATGATGAAGCCTGAAAAACAGAAGCTCTGGATTCAGAAAGACATACATGAAAAATACTGTACTGTACTGCTATATGTGACCCTGGACCACAAAACCAGTCATAAGGGTCAATTTTTTTTTTTTTTAATTGAAAATAAATAATCTTTCCATTGATGTATGGTTTGTTAGGATAGGACAATATTTGTCTGAGATACAACTATTTGAAAATCTGGAATCTGAGAGTGCAAAAAAATCAAAATATTGAGAAAATCACCTTTAAAGTTGTCCAAATGAAGTTCTTAGCAATGAATATTACTAATCAAAAAATTAAGTTTTGATATATTTACAGTAGGAGATTTACAAAATATCTTCATGGAACATGATCTTTACTTAATATCCTAATGATTTTTGGCATAAAAGAAAAATTATAATTTTGACTCATACAATGTATTGTTGGCTATTGCTACAAATATACCTGTGCTACTTATGACTGCTTTTGTGCTGCAGAGTCACAAATGTGCTGTTAAATAACATAAATGAGCTTGACGGTGCTGTGAGGGTCGGTAATGACTGATGAAGGTCAGAGCAATAAAACAATTACAATTAATTGGATGCATTTCAGCAGCTGGATGTGTTTGCTTTAATACAGTAGATGCTGAATGCTGTCAGATAAGTTCAGACTGTCCTGCATTGATTGATTGTGATCGGCCGCTCTACCTCTGACCTACTCAATCGGTCACATATAAACCTCCGGAGTCAGTCACACACACCGCTTCATGAGCTGTTCATCCATCTGTGATTCTGGTTTGGGAGCATTTTTCCTGCTGTGGTTTTGCCTCTGACAGAGTAAACCGGTTTAATTGAGCTGCAGATGCATAAAATCAACTTTTATTTGAGCTTCAGGTGTTTTTAGCTGTAAAGGACAATGTGTTTCAGTGTGTTTCAGGTGCTGTAACTAATCACAGTATGTTTGAACACTGTTCAGAAGTTAAAGAAGTAACACTTTTACTCATCAGGGATGCACTAAATTGATCAAAAGTGTCAGTACAGACATTTATAATGTTACAAAAGATTTCTATTTCAAATAAATGAACTTTCTATTCATCTGTGAATCCTGAAAAATAAAATGTATGACATTTTCCACAAAAATATTGTGCAGCACAACTGTTTTCAGTTTTCAGAAATGTTTCTTAAGCAGTAAATCAGAATATTAGAATGATTTCTGAAGATCATGTGACTCTGAAGACTGGAGTAATGATGCTGAAAATTCAGCTTTGATCACATAAATAAATTACATTTTAACAGATACAGTATTCATAAAGAAAACAGCTGTTTTAAATTATAATAATATTTCACAAAATTACTGTTTTTTTGATCAAATAAATGCAGCCCTGATGAGTAGAAGAGACTCAATAACTTAGTCTCACTGATCTCAAATGGTTCTGTCTGAAGTGGTTTTTAACACATTCTCATGTCCTACAAAGATCAAATCTGTGTTTCTCACAGTGCTGTTGTCATTAAGATGTGATTCTACACTTCCTTTCTGCTGCAGATCATCATCACAACACATCTGAGTGTCAGAATTCCTCTGTTAACGTCTCATTTCACGCTGCGTAACATCTCACTCCTCAGCATCACACACTTAGGTGAAGATTCAGAAAGAAAGATCCACTCAACACACACTGCAGGAGAGGTGTGTGTGTGTGTGTGTGTGTGTGTGTGTGTGTGTGTGTGTGCACGCATTTCCTCCTCGAGGGCCCTTATAACACACACACACACACACACACACATTCTCACACTCACATTCACACTCACACACACACACACACACACACACACACACTCACACTCACACTCACACACGCACACACACTCACACACATAGTGAATGTAGTGCAATATCTAGTTCACTGAAACTGTATTGAGATGATAACTGAAATACAGCTTCACAAGAGTAATGCAGATGATATTTGTGTAATATGAGTGTATGTGTGTGTGTGTGCAGCTCGAGATCAGATGTGTGTACAGTACATTTGGAGGTTCTGTTGCCTTTGAGAGCAGTTGTCATGGTAACAGTCACAATAAAAGATGAGCGCATTGAACTTTATTTGAACTGCAGGATTTACTGTAAAACTACTTCTGAAGATTCAGCCTGTTTTATAACTGCAGCCAATATATGTAAAGAATAATGCTCGTTATGATGGTCCTTTCTATCCAGTATTGATACAGTGTTATATAAACTAAAACTATTAAAAATAATATGTAATTACTTTAAATAAATTATAAATATTAGATGAAAATCTTCAACTTTAAGAAAAAACTTAATTAAATTAGAAATTTAAACTGAAATAAATAAGTTGAAGTACTAAAGTTCAATTACAAGAACTAAAAATTAAATAAAAATAAAATAAAGCTAATTAAAACTAATAAAAATGACAAAAGCACTGTTTTGTGTTTGTTCCTGTTTGCCCTTATTTGGTTGTCTTCCTGTTCTTGTTAAGTTGATTGATTATTCCAGGCACCTGTTTTGTTAATCAGCCTGTGTATATTAGTTCCTGTTTGTGCCTTGGTTCTCTGTCCTGTCTAACGTCGTTCATTGTGGTTGTATTCTCCTTATTTTCCTTAGTGGAATTATTAAAAGACTTTATTTGATTTACTCTCTGCCTCCTTCGCACTCCTTTGAGCTGCTGGCTCCAGTAACCCGTGACAAGCACGTTCAAAATATTAATATATATAGTATAATATAACTATAATAGTGTATAAATAATACTAAAATAGCTCTGCCTGTCTCATCCTGAAGGGGTTTATTTTGTCATCCAGTGTTATTGTTATATGAATTAAAACTATTAAAAATAATTTTCATTAATTGAAATAAATTAAATATAAATATTAGATTAAAAACTTAAGTCTTAACTTAAAGAAATGTAAACATCTTCATGGAACATGATCTTAATATCCTAATGATTTTTGGCATAAAAGAAAAATGGATAATTTTGACCCATACAATGTATTTTTGGCTATTTCTACAAATATACCTGTGCTACTTATGACTGCTTTTGTGCTCCAGGGTCAGATATATAAATGTAATATGATGGTCAGTGTTCATTAGCTCTGCTGCAGTGTTGATCATGCGCTCAGGATGAATGTGATGATGATGATGATGATGATGATGATGATGCTCTTCTCCGCAGGAGGCTCTGAAGCCGGCCTTCACTGTGGCCAGTGTTCCGGGCAGCACCAGCGCTCCGTCTGTTGTCCCCAGCTCCTCCACCAGCATGCAGGCCAGCAGCGGCCCTTCCTTCCCCATCACAAACTACCTGGCCCCTGCAGCCGCCGGCGGGAACGGGGCCAACGGCACAGTGCTGAAGAGCGCAGGAGCCGCCACAGGGGTCATGCAGCTGCCCAGCGGATTCACCTTCATGTCAGGTGTGTGTCAGGGGTCAGGGGTCAGGGGTCACCTGTAACTGCTGGATAGGAATGGTGTTCACAGAAATGTCCATGTCTGATTGCTTTCCTCTGATCCAACTGCTGTAATAGAGTAAAAGATTGTTATATTTTATTAATTTACAGAAACAAAGATTGTGCATGGTTTAAAATAAATTACTAATAGTTAAATAAAATTTAAAATTAAAGTTAAAAAACATTTAATTTAAGAGATTAATGTTCTTCAGTGTTTTCCCTCGTCTTTTTTAACCAATGAATTTCCAAGACTTATCTAGTCTTTTGTGATTTCCTGAATAACAAATTAAAAATTCAAATTTTGAAAAAAATATTTTTACTCACAGTTTCTATATTTTTAAATATGTTGAAGTATTTTAGACCTCTAGCATAACCAGAAAAATATATGTTTATGATGAAAATGTCCATGGCATTTTCATGTCATTTGTGATTTCCTACATAAATAAGATTAAGGATTTTTAAAAAGATTTTTCACACTAACAATTTCTGTAGTTTTTTTTTATTTAAAATATTGCAGTATAACTATAAAAAAAAAAAAACCATATTCATTGTAAGACTGTCCATGACAATTACGAGTCATTTGTAATTTACTTAATATGAATTAAGAAGCATTTTATTCACGACTTCTATATTTTAATTCAGCATAACCAGAAATATGCATATTTGTTTTAAAAAATGTGCATGGCATTTTCAGATTTAATTAATTTCAATTGCTTTTCCAGACATTTATGATTTATTGGATAGGAATGAAGAATAAAAATATTTTATTCACAATTTCTATATTTAAAAAAATACATTTGTAATTATTTTAGACCTCAGCATAACTGGCAAAATGTGGCAAAAGTGTTTTTAAATTTGTGTGTGTGTGTGTGTGAGTGTGTGTGTGTGTGTGTTTGTGCGAGAGTGTGTGTGTGTGTGTGTGTGTGAGTGAGTGTGTGAGTGAGTGTGTGTGTGTGTTTGTGCGAGAGTGTGTGTGTGTGCGAGAGTGTGTGTGTGTGTGGTGCGAGTGTGTTTGCGAGTGTGTGTGTGTGTGTGTGTTTGTGCGAGAGTGTGTGTGTGAGTGTGTGTGTGTGCGAGAGTGTGTGCTAGAGTGTGTGTGTGTGTGTGCGAGAGTGTGTGTGTGTGTGAGTGTGTGTGTGTGCGAGAGTGTGTGTGTGTGTGAGTGTGTGCGAGAGTGTGTGTGTGTGTGTGTGTGAGTGTGTGTGTGTGCGAGAGTGTGTGTGTGTGTGAGTGTGTGAGTGTGTGCGAGAGTGTGTGTGTGTGTGTGTGTGAGTGTGTGTGTGTGCGAGAGTGTGTGTGTGTGTGAGTGTGTGTGGGTGGGTGTGAGTGTTTGAAGCATTCATTCACCTCATCCAGTTAAGTTATAATACAGACGCGTCTCTAGTGGCTTTGTTTGTCGCTGTCGAGCAGAATCATTTGCATGATCTTACAAAAGCGCTGGAGCTCGGCCTGTAATGACTGATGAATATTCAGAAGCGTAGAGCCACATGATGATGAGAGCGAGCGCAGCTGTGAGCGGATCCGTCTGATCGGCTCGTTCGGTTATTTCTGGCTGCTGTGGTCAGAGCCGCTGTTTGACTGTTTTCCTGTGAAAGTGTTTTCTGCGTTAGAGTCGCGCAGCTGTTCAGTCTCAGTGCAGCAGGTGGAAAACAATCTGCACCGTAAACCCTGACAGCTGCACATCAAACTACAGAACCATTACCTCTGTACTGTTCAGTTACAGAGGCTTCTGAAAGAAGACTGCAAGACTGCATTTATTTGATCAAAAATGCAGTAAAAATTGTGAAATATTATTCTAATGTAAAACAGCTGTTTTCTATGTGAATATCTGTTAAACTGTAATTTATTTCTGATGTGCATTTTCTGATGTGCAGCTGACTTTTTGACTTGTTTCATTACTGGATGAATCAGTGTTTTTGAATGAATCTCTTGAATGAATGATTCAGTGACTCACTCAAGATTGACTTGTTTCATTACTGGATGAATCAGTGTTTTTGAATGAATCTCTTGAATGAATGATTCAATGACTCACTCAAGATTGACTTGTTCATTGCTGGATGAATCAGTGTTTCTGAATGAATCTCTTGAATGAATGATTCAAAGACAAATACATTTTTAACAGCCCCCTTTTCGCTACCTAAAAAAAAAAAAAAGATGCGCACACAGGAATTGATAGGTGGAAATAAAATTTGTATTTTACAACAAGTATCCAATTCCTGACCTTAAGTATCCGATTCTGGAATTGGAATTGATTTTCAATTCCCAACCCTAGTAAAACCTGCATAATGCTACGTGATCATAATAATAATCTGCTCTCTGTTTCCTCAGACTGTTTGTTCTGTGTGTCTCCAGGCTCTCCGTTTGCTCCCGGGACTCCTGCGATTTCTCTGGGTCAGCTGCAGCAGCATTCACTGGCGCTCCAGAGCTCATCGGGTCAGAGCCTCACAGCCTCATCGTCCAGCGCCTCTCAGCCGCCGCAGGGTCAGCAGGCCATGTTTCGTCTGCCCGCAACCGTCTCACTCACAGGTGCGTGAATAAATAATCTTGCCATTGATGTATGGTTTGTTAGGATAGAACAATATTTGTCTGAGATACAACTATTTGAAAATCTAGAATCTGAGGGTGCAAAAAAATCTTGTTAATAAAAAAAATATTGAGAAAATCTCCTTTAAAGTTGTCCAAATGAAGTTCTTAGCAATGCATATTACTAATCAAAAATTAAGTTTTGATATATTTACGGTAGGAAATTTACTAAATATCTTCATAAAACATGATCTTTACTTAATATCCTAATGATTTTTGGCATAAAATAAAAATGGATAATTTTGACCCATACAGTGTATTGTTGGCTATTGCTACAAATATACCTGTGCTACTTATGACTGCTTTTGTGCTCCAGGGACACATATACAGTCTTCTGTCACCTTATAGTTCTCCAGTATTAGTGTGCTTCATTCAGTGCTGTTTGGCTGTTGTTAAGCTGTTTACAGACTGAAGGTTTGTGTTGTTTTCTGTGGTGATCATCACAGAGCTCTGCTGAACTTTGGCAGTCAGGGGTTTGTGTGATCTCACATTTCCACCCACATATTTTCATGCAAATTTTGGCATATTGCACAAACAACACTGATATGTAAAATGCACATGAAATCTTAAAATGTGCATTAAAAATATATTTTTTTTATTTGATAAGAAAACATGCATTAACTATAATGGAAAACATTTACTGAATAAATTCCTGATGCACAACAAAAAAACTACATTAAGTAATCAAACTGTCAAACTGAAATAAAAATTAACAAAAACTATTTAAATAAAACCTATTAAAAATGACAATATAACAAAATTAATAAAACTTTAAAATTAAATTAAATTCAAAATATTAACAAAAACTATAGAGGTAACTCAATGCTAAAACAATACTAATGCAAACCATGATAAATGTCTAATATATTTGTGTTCAAATAATTTATATTTTCTGTTTTCATTTAAATTGTAGTTAAAGTTTTAGTTTTTGTTGTTGTTGTTGTTTTCTTGTCATTTTTACAAGCTTTTTTTAATATGTCTGCATAGTTTTTAATTACTTTTTGTTACAGTTTCAGTTTGAGTTATTTTAGTACATCAAGTTAAACTAAATGAAAATGTTTCCTTGGAAAGAAGCTGTAATTTTTTAATATTTGATTTAATTTCAGTTAAAGTTTATTTTATTTGAACAAAAATGTTTTATTTTTAGTAACGGCACTGTTTTGAGCACATGGGATGGAAACGGTGCTTTATTTGCAAATGTTTTCTGCAGTATTCTAAGTTTGATCCGCAGCTGTGAATGTAAATAATAACTAGAGGATGATAACTCTGTTGACGCTTATAGTTGAGATATTCTGGAGTGTTTTGATGATAGAGCAGTAATAAAGCTCATCACGCGTGTCTCTGCTTCTGTATGTTCGCTCACACATCCGCTTTGATCAGTATCGCATTCACTGGCACTGATGATCAGCTCGAGCTCAGAGGAAGTGCAGAAATAAGTGTGTGTGTGTGTGTGTGTGTGTCAGGCGGAGCGATGCCGCAGCAGCTCCAGACCGTCCAGGTCCAGTCCAGCGGTCAGTCCAGCTCCATCAGCACCAGCGCCAGCAGTCCAGAGATCTCTCAGACCAGCACAGCCTCCACAGGTACAGACGCACCAACAAACACAAGCACAAACAGTGTTTATCCCCATTTTAGAGACACTTTTTATTTGTAAATTTTCTGCTTTATTTAAAGCTTTAGTTATTTTGTTGTGCATTTTGTGTCATTTTTATTTATCTTTTTAATATGTTTACATAGTTTTTATACATTTTTATTTGTTTTTATTTTATAAATTTATACTAAAATATTTTATTTCATTTTTTTGTGCACTATTGTGTAATGTTTTAAAAATGTCTATATGTGACCCAGGACCACAAAACCAGTCATAAGGGTCAATTTTTTGAAATTGAGATTTATACATCATCTGAAAGATCATGGTTTGTTAGGATAGGACAATATTTGGTTGAGATACAACTATTTGAAAATCTGGAATCAAAATACTGAGAAACTTGCCTTTAAAGTTGTCCAAACGAAGTGCATATTATTAATCAAAAATTAAGTTTTGATATATTTACGGTAGGAAATTTAGTAAATATCTTCATGGAACATGATCTTAATATCCTAATGATTTTTGGCATAAAAGAAAAATGGATAATTTTGACCCATACAATGTATTGTTGGCTATTGCTACAAAATATACCTGTGCTGCTTATGACTGCTTTTGTGCTCCAGGCTCACAAATAGTTTTTATCAATTAATTTTTAAGTTTTATTTTTGATTTTATTTTTTGCTTAGGTAAAGTTTTAGTAACTTTGTTGTGCTTTTGTCATTTTTATTTATTTATTTTTTTAAATACGTCTAAATACGTTTTTTATATATTTGAATTTATTTATATATATTATATTTTTATATAGTACTAGCACTGTTCCAGCATGATGCTTTAGACATACTTTTTATTTTTAGTCCCCCCCCCAGTCTCTCTCTCTCTCTCTCTCTCTCTCATCTCTCTCTCTGTCTCTCTCTCTCTCTCTCTCTCTCTCTCTCTCTCTCTCTCTCTCTCTGTCTCTCTCCTCTCTCTCTCTCTCTCTCTCTCTCTCTCTCTCTCTCTCTCTCTCTGTCTCTCTCTCTCTCTCTCTCTCTGTCTCTCTCTCTCTCTCTCTCTTCTCTCTCTCTCTCTCTCTCTCTCTCTCTCGCACCAAAAATAAATCTTTAAAAAAAGATATACTTTTTTTATTTTAGACTTTCTGCTTTAGTTGAAGTTGTTAGTATATATATATATATATATATATATATATATATATATATATATATATATATATATATATATATATATTTTTTTTTTTTTTTTTTGTCATTTTTATTTATTTATTATTTTAATGTTTACATAGTTTAAGTTTTAGTTTTTGTTATTTCAGTACTTCAAGGTAAACTAAATAAAAATGAAATGTTTCCTTGGCTACTAGCTGAAATAAGTTTTCAAGTAACAGTAATGTTTTTAATGGTTTTTGGTTTTAGTTTTTGTTAACTGTCTCACTACCCTACATGATATTTGCTGAATGAAATCCAAAAGTATTTTTTTATTATTAATTTTGGGCTACTGATTGCAAAAATAGTGTCTGTTTTGCTGGAGCATGTCACACTTTCTTACAAAACATGATGCATTTAGTTTCATTTTTGCTTTCGATAAGCATTTGTGCAGTGAAGAAGTCTTGAATTGTCCCTTAATCAGCAGAAAAACACCACAAACACATAATTCCTGTCTAAATCAGAGCCACATTACGACTATCTGATC
>CM077243.1:592500-600000 GCA_039654775.1 Spinibarbus caldwelli
ATAAAAAAATAAATATATAAAGGTAATCACAACTTTTCTAGCAATTCTAACTTTTCTAGCAAGTCTGAGGAAAAAAAGAATTGCAAAATATAAACACGAAATTGTGAGATACACTACCAGATACCACTACCTGTTTCTTGAGCAGCAAATCAGAATATTAGAATGATTTCTGAAGGATCATGTGTGGAGTAATGATGCTAAAAAATCAGCTTTGAAATCACAGGAATAAATTACATTTTAAATTATATTAAAATAGAAAACAGTTATTTTAAACACTAAAAAATATTTCAGAGTTTTACTGGTTTTTTTGTACTGTTTTCTTTGGATCAAATAAAAGCAGGCTTGGTGAGCAGAAGAGACTTCTTTAAAAAACATGAAAAATCTTGCTGTTCAAAACCCTTTGACTGGTAATGTATAAACTCCAGATTGTGACTTTTTTACATTTATTTACATTCATGATTTTTTTCTTTTTTCACCACGGAATAAAAAAAAATCATGACTTTTTATCTCACAATTCTGACTTTTTTCTAGCCATTGCAAGTTTGTATCTCACAATATCAGAATTGTGAGATAAAATATTACATTATTTTTGTTATTTTTTATTGTGTTGCAGAATTGTGCTTCCATTGTGACCTTATCTTAACAACATCAAACTTTAATGTGACTTTATGTGCAGTGTAATTTGCTTTGGCTGAAAGCATCTGTCAAATGCTTAATTGTCAAAAGTAGATGTAAGAATCTGAAATCAGTCCCTAATGAGATGATATAATGATCAGGGTGTTAATGAAGCAGATGTTGAAGAGTGTTTTGCTGACGAGCGTCTCTGTTCTGCAGATGGTGATTGGTCAGCAGTCCAGCGGCAGCAGCAGTAGCCTGACCGAGCTTCAGGTCATCAATCTGGACGCCTCACAGAACGCCAAAAACGACTGACCGCTTCACCAGAGACTGATGCCGCTATTTATTAACGCCTTTCTGAGAGTAACCTTTATACAGTTCCTCATTTATACGTCTGATTCTACAGTTTCTGCTGTAGATGAGACTGTAGAGGACGAACGGTTCCTCCAGAGCACAATCAGTGAGATGAAACGAGACGTGTGTGTGTGTGTGTGTGTGTGAGTATACACTACCAGTCAAAAGTTTCTGAACAGTAAGATTTTTAATGTTTTTAAAGAAGTCTCTTCTGCTCAGCAAGCCTGCATTTATTTGATCCAAAGTACAGCAAAAACAGTAACATTTTGAAATATTTTTACTATTTAAAATAACTGTTTTCTATTTGAATATATTTTAAAATGTAATTTATTCCTGTGATTTCAAAGCTGAATTTTCAGCATCTTTTGACTGGTAGTGTAGGCACAGTCTACAGTCAGTGCTTCACATCAGACAAATGCTCTTGTATTGATCTGAATTGCGCTTCTGTGTTTTTGTATGCAAGTGTGTGTGTGTGTGTGTAAGAGAGAGAGAGAGTGTTTGGCTGGAAAGTTATCTCAACAGATTTGGCCTTTGTGAAAATAAGACAAGACATTTGGAAATGTACATAACCTGTTTTTTAATATTTGAGATTTGTTTTGCCTGTTTGTGTGATGGCATGTAATTGTTTTTATAGGTATTTTGTATTCATCGTTCCTGTTTTGCTTATGAAATCCGATATTTGACTCACATTGTAAATTAATGTAATATAAACATATTATATTGATTTATACACAGTGTTAAGATGAGACATACAAAGATTTAGGATCAAACTCTTTTTCTCTCTTTTGTAACATGATTGTGCCAAATTGCCTCTAAAGATACAAACTAAAAGAGAGAGAAAGAGGTTTGACATGTTGCTGTTTATCCCCGTCCCTTCTTTCTGAATGCTGTTGATGATTCTAACCTTTAAACTCGTCCATGACACCCTGATGCCTATGAACGCTGAGAAACGCCTAAAACTGAGACAGATTTACAGGACTCGTTCAGCCAAAATAAAAATGTGCTCATCCTCAGGCCATCCAAGATTAGAATGAGTTTGTTTCTTCATCAGATTTGTAGAAATGTGTCTCTACATCAGTGTCTCAGCAATGGATGCTCTGCAGTGAATGGGTGCCGTCAGAATGAGAGTCCAAACAGCTGATAAAAACATCACAATAATCCACAAGTAATCCACAGCACTCCAGTCCATCAGTTAACATCTGGAGAAGACAAAAGCTGAAACAAATCCAGCATTAAGATGTTTTTAACTAAAATATGAGTCCATAATCCATAATAACTCTTCCTCCAGTGAAAAAGTCCATCTCCTGTTGTCTCTCACATCAAAATCCAGACACATATTTGTTTAGAGCTGTTTTGTCTTGTAAACGCTGCTTGATCTGTGCAGATTTCTCTCCTGATTCAGACCAGAACACTTTTTCACTGGAGGAAGCGTTATTATGGATTATGGACTCGTGTTTTAGTTAAAAACGTCTTAATGCTGTATTTGTTTCAGCTTTTGTCTTCTCCAGATGTTAACTGATGGACTGGAGTGCTGTGGATTACTTGTGGATTATTGTGATGTTTTTATCAGCTGTTTGGACTCTCATTCTGACGGCACCCATTCACTGCAGAGCATCCATTGCTGACATATTTCTCCAAATCTGATGAAGAAACAAACTCATCCTAATCTCAGATGGCATGAGAATGAGCACATTTTCAGCGCATGTTCATTTTTGGTTGAACTGTTGCTAATAATATTTGTGTGGCACAAGTGCCCTGTCAATCAAACTGTAAGCAGAGAACGTCATATTGATGTTTTATGGAGTATATTGTGAATCAACACTACAGACTGACGTTTGTGAGCATCGGCGGTCTTCTGCCGGTTGTAAAGGGCTTCAGTCGACAGCTCTTCCAGAGTTTGATTCTTCATAACTAATATCTCTTTCTCTTGAAATGGTCCTGCTGTAGGAGGTTTGCTGGCCTTAATAAGCTGCATGTAAATGCAACTCTGCGTGTTTTGAATCATCTCAAATATTGTGTTTCAGATCCATTTCTGAAGCTGCACGCCTTCACATCTTCACAAGATCACATTGTTTTAGGACAGTGAATGATATTTCTTTTTCCATCTTTTTTCTCTCATTTTAAACTTGACACATGGCCACATTTGTAATACGTAACGCTGAACATTTAGAGTTGATTTTCACTGTATGTGCTCAGAAATCCTCTGTATCTGAGCCGGTTTGTTTGATATATTTTGAGTTAGTTTTAGAGCGATTGTGTGAGAGTAGCACTGGTTCTTCTGTTGGATTATTGTGTGATTTCTGTTTTCTGACACAGCAAATGTACAGACCTTTTTGTAATAAAAAATGGATCTTGTCATGTTTGGCCTTTTTTTCCCGTTTCATGATGGATTTAGCTGTGATTTTACTGTGTTAAAACTATCACACTGCTGTAACTAAACACACAAAACGTTTTATTTTAACCGTATGTGTAGTTTTATTCAGATGTTTATTCTTACAAAGTACTGTAGTGGTTTAGAACCATACACGCTACCCCATATTTACATGTAGCAGACGCTTTTATCCAAAGCGACTTACAGTGCATTCAGGCTATACTTTTTTTTTTTTTTTTTATGAGTATGTGTGTTCCCTGGGAATTGAACCCACGATCTTTTGCGCTGCTAACGCAATGCTTTACCACTGAGCCACAGGAACATGAATGTACTGAATATACCCTTATAATTTTTGTTTGTCAGATTTATTATTGGCTTATATTTCAATTCTAATGCTTAAAATAGTTACTATAGTGGTATCTATGGTAAATTTGTGGTTACCGTGGTTTTACTACAAATAATATGAACCATGGTTACCAGGGCTTGACATTAACTTTTTTTGCTCACCGGTCACTGTGGCTAGTGGTTTTCCAAATTTACTAGCCACTCAGCATTTTCATTAGCCACAATTTTGTTGTTGGGAAATTACGTTTTATATGACTTAATACTGCATACAAAAATGTATTTAAATTGATTTCCAAGTCATTTTTGACCTATTTAAAGGTCATTTTTCCCTAACCGTAGTAAATGCATGCATCATCTTTCATATCAGATTCTTACATTTTATTAATAATTTCACTTAAATATAATAAGATAATATAGGGCTGTTCCCAATCATATGAAATCAGTATCTACAAAATCGATCTTTCCACTGCAGAAGAAACAGAAGTGAGCGGCATTCAGATGCATATTTACACAGACACTTCAATGTAGCTGAAATATAGCATGAATGCATTTACACTGCATGCAAAATTATAACAGCATAAATAATGTTGTAAGCTCGGTGTTTTAATATATATATATTTTTTAATATACAGATATGAAATGTTGGAAAAAATGCAAAGATAGGCTACTATGAAAGTAAACCGCCAGTAGGTGGCAGAAAGAGGCTGTCTTAATTAATGAGTCATTAAAGCATGCCTTCAAACGATTCGTTCAGACAGCTGATTCATTCAAGAATGAAGCAAGTGCCTGTCCTTGTGAATGGACCACTGAATCATTGACTCAAATGATTCAAAATTCAAAAACGCGAATCATTCATTAAACCACCTCTATGTGTTGATCAGACATGCGCCACTGTTCTGCTGTGATCTTTGTTTGGAATTATTTTCATTAACCAAATGGAGCAAAACAGTCACCGCTGACAATATATCCTTTCCATAAATTCAAATTCAAATACTGAACTAAAATATTAACTACTCGTTTTAATTCATGTAGAATTCAAATTTGCAATCGTGGTTTTCAGGGAGCTTCTCTCTCTTGGTCGTGTCATGTTGCTTAACTAGGCTGTATGTTATAAATATTAAAACTAAGTTACATTTTTATGTTTCTTCTGAATGCAGTTGCGTTCATTTGTTTTGATTTCTCCACGAGATTCTCTCTCATAGACAGGCTGCTTGAGCTTCAACTAGCGTGACCTTGTTACTGATGATCCACTGATGATGATTCTGTCCACGATCAGTTACTGATGATTCTGTCCACGATCAGTTACTGATGATTCTGTCCACGATCAGTTACTGATGATTCTGTCCACGATCAGTTACTGATGATTCTGTCCACGATCAGTTACTGATGATTCTGTCCACAATCAGTTACTGATGATTCTGTCCACGATGAGTTACTGATGATTCTGTCCACGATCAGTTACTGATGATTCTGTCCACGATGAGTTACTGATGATTCTGTCCACGATCAGTTACTGATGATTCTGTCCACGATCAGTTACTGATGATTCTGTCCACGATCAGTTACTGATGATTCTGTCCACGATCAGTTACTGACGATACTGTCCACGATCAGTTACTGATGATTCTGTCCACGATCAGTTACTGATGATTCTGTCCACGATCAGTTACTGATGATTCTGTCCACGATCAGTTACTGATGATTCTAATCAGTTACTGATGATTCTGTCCACGATCAGTTACTGACGATTCTGTCTACGATCAGTTACTGATGATTCTAATCAGTTACTGATGATTCTGTCCACGATCAGTTACTGATGATTCTGTCCACGATCAGTTACTGATGATTCTAATCAGTTACTGATGATTCTGTCCACGATCAGTTACTGATGATTCTGTCCACGATCAGTTACTGATGATTCTGTCCACGATCAGTTACTGATGATTCTAATCAGTTACTGATGATTCTGTCCACGATCAGTTACTGACGATTCTGTCCACGATCAGTTACTGATGATTCTGTCCACGATCAGTTACTGATGATTCTGTCCATGATCAGTTACTGATGATTCTGTCCACGATCAGTTACTGATGATTCTGTCCACGATCAGTTACTGATGATTCTAATCAGTTACTGATGATTCTGTCCACGATCAGTTACTGATGATTCTGTCCACGATCAGTTACTGATGATTCTAATCAGTTACTGATGATTCTGTCCACGATCAGTTACTGATGATTCTAATCAGTTACTGATGATTCTGTCCACGATCAGTTACTGACGATTCTGTCTACGATCAGTTACTGATGATTCTAATCAGTTACTGATGATTCTGTCCACGATCAGTTACTGATGATTCTGTCCACGATCAGTTACTGATGATTCTGTCCACGATCAGTTACTGATGATTCTAATCAGTTACTGATGATTCTGTCCACGATCAGTTACTGATGATTCTGTCCACGATCAGTTACTGATGATTCTGTCCACGATCAGTTACTGATGATTCTGTCCACGATCAGTTACTGACGATTCTGTCTACGATCAGTTACTGATGATTCTAATCAGTTACTGATGATTCTGTCCACGATCAGTTACTGACGATACTGTCCACGATCAGTTACTGATGATTCTAATCAGTTACTGATGATTCTGTCCACGATCAGTTACTGATGATTCTGTCCACGATCAGTTACTGACGATTCTGTCCACGATCAGTTACTGATGATTCTGTCCACGATCAGTTACTGATGATTCTGTCCACGATCAGTTACTGATGATTCTAATCAGTTACTGATGATTCTGTCCACGATCAGTTACTGACGATACTTTCCACGATCAGTTACTGATGATTCTAATCAGTTACTGATGATTCTGTCCACGATCAGTTACTGATGATTCTGTCCACGATCAGTTACTGATGATTCTGTCCACGATCAGTTACTGATGATTCTGTCTACGATCAGTTACTGATGATTCTAATCAGTTACTGATGATTTTGTCCACGATCAGTTACTGACGATACTGTCCATGATCAGTTACTGATGATTCTGTCCACGATCAGTTACTGACGATACTGTCCACGATCAGTTACTGATGATTCTAATCAGTTACTGATGATTCTGTCCACGATCAGTTACTGATGATTCTGTCCACGATCAGTTATTGACGATTCTGTCTACGATCAGTTACTGATGATTCTAATCAGTTACTGATGATTCTGTCCACGATCAGTTACTGACGATACTGTCCACGATCAGTTACTGACGATTCTAATCAGTTACTGACGATACTGTCCACGATCAGTTACTGATGATTCTAATCAGTTACTGACGATACTGTCCACGATCAGTTACTGATGATTCTAATCAGTTACTGACGATACTGTCCACGATCAGTTACTGATGATTCTAATCAGTTACTGACGATTCTGTCCACGATCAGTTACTGATGATTCTGTCTACGATCAGTTACTGATGATTCTAATCAGTTACTGATGATTCTGTCCACGATCAGTTACTGACGATACTGTCCACGATCAGTTACTGATGATTCTAATCAGTTACTGATGATTCTGTCCACGATCAGTTACTGATGATTCTGTCCACGATCAGTTATTGACGATTCTGTCTACGATCAGTTACTGATGATTCTAATCAGTTACTGATGATTCTGTCCACGATCAGTTACTGACGATACTGTCCACGATCAGTTACTGACGATTCTAATCAGTTACTGACGATACTGTCCACGATCAGTTACTGATGATTCTAATCAGTTACTGACGATACTGTCCACGATCAGTTACTGATGAT
>CM077243.1:602500-630000 GCA_039654775.1 Spinibarbus caldwelli
ATGCAAACACAAAATAAAAGTAGAACATACACTACCAGACAAAAGTTTTTGAACAGTAAGATTTTTAATGTTTTTTAAAGAAGTCTCTTCTGTTCACCAAGCCTGCATTTATTTGATCCAAAGTACAGCAAAAATAGTAACATTTTACTATTTAAAATAACTATTTTCTATTTGAATATATTTTAAAATGTAATTTATTTCTGTGATCAAAGCTGAATTTTCAGCATCATTACTCCAGTCTTCAGTGTCACATGATCCTTCAGAAATCATTCTAATATTCTGATTTGCTGCTCAAAAAAAAAAAAACATTTATTATTTTATACATTTTAAATATTGATAATAATAATAATACAAAATGTTTCTTGAGCAGTAAATCAGCATATTAGAATGATTTCTGAAGGATCATGTGACACTGAAGACTGGAGTAATGATGCTGAAAATTCAGCTGCGCATCACAGGAATAAATTACATTTTAAAATATATTCAAAAGAAAACAGTTATTTTAAATAAAAACATTAAAAATCTCACTGTTCAAAAACTTGACTGGTAATGCGTATATATACACAAATCAAAGAAAAGCGCGCTTTTAAACTTAACCATATTTTTAAATAAACTTTCATAAGCGTAAAAGTTTTTTTTTTTTTTTTAATCTTTTAAATGCGAGACTTTTATTTTGTGTCGCGGTCTGTTGTTTCCTGTGCAGAACGATCTCTATGGTGACTGACTGACCGACCGCTGAGAGAAAACTAGTGCAGTTTACAGTAGTTTAGTTAGTGAGTGAGTTAGTTAGTGAGTTAGTGAGTTAGTTAGTGAGTTAGTGAGTGAGTGATTACTCATTATGGCCAAAAGTGACGGTAGCTCGTATTTCAGGAGATCCAGCGTGTTCTGGATGATGGCTGTGACGGTTTCTTTGAGTTTTTACACGGTAAGCTGAAACTTGAATGAATTATTCATGATGAAGCACCTGAGGAGAACAATAATGTTTGATATGTCTGTCAGAAAAGCTGTTTGAGTTCTGAATTAACTGGAATGACTGATTCTCTGTGCTGAAAATATGCAAACTCATGATGATGAAGAGTAAATAATCAGACCTGGGCTGTTTTGTAAGCGATCCGCTGATCAGAGCGAACTTTACCTCAGTGTTTGAGCAAAGTCCATCATTACAGCCTTACATCACTTCACCGAATATACAGACATTTTAGGACATGCTATACATTCTTATTGTATCATATGTACATTTTAATATATGCTATAAATTAGTATATATAAAGTTTTGGAACAGTAAGATTTTTAATGTTTTTAAAGAAGTCTCTTCTGCTCAGAAATCCTGCATTTATTTGATCCAAAGTACAGCAAAAACAGTAACATTCTGAAATATTTTTACTATTTAAAATAACTGTTTTCTATTTGAATATATTTTAAAATGTAGTTTATTCAAAGCTGAATTTGTAGCATCATTACTCCAGTCACATGATTCTTCAGAAATCATTCTAATATTCTGATTTACTGCTCAAGAAACATTTATTATTATTGATGTCAACATCATGTAGTATATTAAACATCCTATTTTGCTAGAGATTCATGAATGAACTACGAGGGATTTGTGAATTGATTAAAAGCTGAAAGACTTTCCAAATGTATAAAAGCAGTAGAGTTTCAGAAAGGAAAATTTAAGAGAGAGAAAAAAGAGGAAATCAAACGATGAATCATTGACTGCCGCTGTGAGTATAAGAAGTAATGCGATCTATGTAAAAGCATTATACAATGTAATAAAATCTTATTACAAGTACTTAATTTTTGCAATCTGATTACGTAATCCAGATTGCGTGTTATAGTAGTGAATCAGGAGCAGCACAGTTTAATGTGGAAAGCATTAAGACTCTTTTATGTTTAAACTGAATTTCACAGAAATCAGTCTGCTGCTGTTCAGTGAATGAAGCCCATTGAGTGTGAATGTGTGTCAGTATAATAGTGAGTCTCAGAACAGCTGACTGATCATTCTCAACGCTTCACGCTGATCCGGGGTCAGCTGGACTGACCTGAGATCGATTAACAATACCACCATAAACATAGTTACCATACAGTAAAACATGTTTACCACAGTACAAACTAAACCGAAAACCAGAATGACCCAAAATAACAACATAACCCAGGTTAAAAAAAGTACACTTCCATAATGTACTTAAAATGATTTGGTCTTCTGCTAGACACAGACTGTGATTGTGAGGGAGCTTTAGGAGAAGCTTTGAGGAAACATCTCTCCTGAGGAGCCCAAACGGAGTTATTCTGGGTCGTTTCGTGACTCTCGTTCTCACACAGCAGCTGTAATTGTGGTTCTGCAGTGATTGTGTTTGTCTTGGTTTCCAGTGGACAGTTTTTTGGCCTCAGGACGTCCCTTATGGCAGTCTGGGTCCTCTAGGCGCTCTGGCCAAGCATTTTGTGGACTATCATTATCCAGTGATGTATTATGGGTGAGTGAGCGCTAGCGTTCATACGCGGAGTTCAGAGCTGATGCTGATGATGTTTGGTATGGTCGTCTGTTTTCAGATGGTTTCTGACTTGGGTCATCCATTTGTTCGAGGCTCTTTTTGCGCTGAAGATCTGCAGGTAAGACACTGTTTTTTCATGATTGTTTACAGTATCATGTGTTTCCTCGTTTCTACCACATGGTGGCAGTACAGACCATCAGACATGTGGATGTGTGACTGATATGCTGTGTGCATTGTTAATTTACTGTATTTAAGGAATACCTGAGTTAATTATATAAATCATAGAGAAGATCAAAGGAATAGTTCAGACAAAAATGTAAATGTGGGGTCTAGATGAGTTTGTTTCTTCATCAGATTTGTAGAAATGTGTCTCTGCATCAGTGTCTCAGCAATGGATGCTCTGCAGTGAATGGGTGCCGTCAGAATGAGAGTCCAAACAGCTGATAAAAACATCACAATAATCCACAGCACTCCAGTCCATCAGTTAACATCTGGAGAAGACAAAAGCTGAAACAAATCCAGCATTAAGATGTTTTTTAACTAAAATCTGAGTCCATAATCCATAATAACTCTTCCTCCAGTGAAAAAGTGCATCTGCTGTTGTCTCTCACATCAAAATCCAGACACATATTTGTTTAGAGCTGATTCTGACCTGAACACTTTTTCACTGGAGGAAGCGTTATTATGGATTATGAACTCTATGGTATTTTAGTTAAAAACATCTTAATGCTGGATTTGTTTCAGCTTTTGTCTTCTCCAGATGTTAACTGATGGACTGGAGTGCTGTGGATTACTTGTGGATTATTGTGATGTTTTTATCAGCTGTTTGGACTCTCATTCTGACGGCACCCATTCACTGCAGAGCATCCATTGCTGAGACACTGATGCAGTGACACATTTCTACAAATCTGATGAAGAAACAAACTCATCCTGATCTTGGATGAGCACATTTTCAACACGTTCATTTTTGGCTGAACTACGTTTTTAAAACACATCTTTTTTTCTCCCAGATGTTTTTGTCTAATCAAATGCAGGACTGTGTTGATGTGTGTGTTTGTGTCTGCAGTGATAAAGGCATTGACAGCACGTCCACACGTTTGCTGTGGTTCGCTCAGACGTTCCTGTTTGGTTTCGCGTCTCTGGGTCTTCTGCTCAAATACAAACCGGACGTCCGATCCAAACGCCAGTGACAGAAACACAGCCTGACACTGAAGCTCATTTCCCAGCAGGACTCTGATCTCTATATTCCAGGGCATATATCAACCAGCAGGTTATATTTGAACAGTCACATCCACCTCTCTGATTCTGGAACAGCCTTTCTCTAGAGGCTAAATGTCACATCTGAGGCCTTGTTTACATGATCCTAGTTCAGTACTGAAGCTCTATCAGCAGCATTAGTGACATAACGTCTGTCACCACAGAAAATCACCTCAGTGCAGGTACAGTCAGGCACTTACAGTGCAAAATAAGAGCAATAAACATCAAAATACACACTGTTATACATGTTAACCTCAGAATAGTGTAATACAATGGTATAGTTACAGTATCTAATGTCTCACCTCCTGTAATGGCCATGTAAATCAAGTAAACATGGTAACTTTCACACAGTGTGCTCAGAGACAGGTTACATACAGAAAAATCCAGATATTTATGGGTGATGAATAACTAGAAATTCATCCGTCTAAAGCTGTAGTGCAAAGATGAAATAGACTAAACTTCTCACTGTACAACAGAATATTAGAATATTATATTATAACAGAATAAATCATATTTGCTCCAGTACACTGAAAAAAAGGTGTAGGATTTGCTTTTAATCAATTTTCACTTAGTAAATTGCACAAATAATTACAAAGAAACACATTGAATTAAATATGAAATTTTGAAGTAGAAAAACTGAAGTAGTATTTTCGGCAACACTTTTATGTATAAAAGCATTTATGTATAATGCATTATAAAGATATTCATAATTTACATTATATCTTTTGTATAATTAATTGTAACCAAAATTAAAATGCATTTTAATATTTGCAGATACCTTGTTGCATCTGAAATTGGTTGTTTGCATTATTCTTTTTAAAGGTGTAACAATGTGTAGATACGTGTTATATTATATCTGAGGTTACAATTATTCATTAGATCATACAATGCATTAAAAGGCAAAATTAATGCATTAATAATACTTATACTTATACAATGCATAATATCAAAAGGCTTTAAGTAAAGTGTGTTTTATTTAAAAAAAAAAAGTACTTCACTTTAGATTTGTATGTTCTGCTAATTAAAAAATAAATTATTCAGTTATATGAAAATAATTAAATTATATTAAATAATTTAAAGTCATGCCGAGGCCCTATAGTGAGAACCACTGATTTAGATAGTTTACAGCTCAAATATATTTTAAAGTAAGAATTCATGAGCTTGAACAACACAAGTGTCTGATTATATGCGAGTCAGGTGATTTTCAGTGATGTTCCTCAAACACTGTTGACAGAGCTGAATCTGAACACAGAACATTCCTCTAACAGTGTTTCTCAGCCGCTGCAGGTTTAGAAACACTGCTGTAAGTGCAGTTGGTTATTTTTGGCACAGTAGATGGTTAGATTCCTGAGGAAGAGCTGCAGTGTCTCCAGCATTCAGACTCCAGTCTCTGTGTGATTATGACGTGATTTACAGATTCAGTGTTTGAATGATGGTCATTTTAAAGAAATGGAAAATAAACAGACTGATTTGACATGTTTGTTTTGTGTCATCTGTCATTCGATGTATAATCACATCATTAAATACTGTAATACAGATATGAAGCTTCATTTGCAGTTTTGACAGGAACTCAACATTGATTAAGCTGCGGATGAATGAATCTGATTCACATATGGCACAGAGAGAGAGTCTGCACACTATCAATGTGCAATCATTCATGTGGGTGTCTTAATCACACTGTTTATTATTTTATTTTAATATTAAAAATGAATTAGACAGATGATGATTCTGGCAGAAAACTGGCCCCGGACCCTACTGCTGCTATAGTAATGACAGATGAACCACACGCTCTGATTTCAGTGTTGTTTTTTATTTTGTGGATATTTCAGCTAACAGTTTGCTTTGTACATACTGTTTAACAACATCAAGTTAAAGAGGGTAAACTTTATCATGCGCATGTTTTAAACACTTTTGTAAGTGACTTTTCTTTCTGTTTTAAAGATGTTGTTTGAGAATATAGGAAAATATAACTTAATTTGTTTCCTCCTAGCTAAATTTCACATACATAAACAAAAATCTGGCTCTAAACCTCTTTTCTTTATTCAAAGTCGATCTAAACAAGTATATGGAAACTATCCAAAGTTCTGTTAATCCTAAAGCAGTGAAAACTGCATGATTCATTTTTTGTGGTTTGTAAGTAGCTTATTTGTGTATGCTTTCTTTCTTTCTTTCTTTCTTTCTTTCTTTCTCTTTTTTATAACTACTGCTTTAATGGTTTGATGTTTCTGCTGTTTAATAAAAAAAGAAGAAATCTGAAAAATATTTGTGATATTTCGTGCGTGTGTGTGTGCGTGCGTGTGTGTGTGTGCTGATCACCGCTCCAGCCAGCGCAGTGATGGGTATCGGTCTGACAGTGTCCGCCGCAGCTGTGAGTTCTGACTTTTATCCCTCATTTCGACAACACACTCCACCTGTGAGCACAATCACATCAGTCCAGAGCAGCTCCTCAAACACACTCATGGCTCATTCTGTCTGATCGTGTTTCCACAGATCAACTCTCTTTATTGAGATGGGAAACTCTTCATGGAAGGTATTTTCTGCCAATTTTAAATAAATCCATTAAATTATAAAAATGAAAACCAGATTAACAATTTCATTATAGGAAACTGTACACAACATGTGTGCCAGAATTGAAAATGAAATGAAATTATTTAATTTTCATTTTAATTTTCACTGTGACAATGCATTGTCACTGTCAAATTGAAAAATAAAATGCAGTTGGTAATTTGATATTTCATTTTCTGTGCAATCTCAAGGCAAGACTGCCAATGTTAAAATGAAAAGGGAAACGTGAAAGAAAATGCAAATACAGTTTTTACAAAGCATGAAAGGAATTAAATATAAATTCTTAAAAATATAATTAAAATTAAATATAATTAATATATATAATAATATAATATATATACACTGAACAAAATTATAAACACAACACTTTTGTTTTTGCCCCCATTTTTCATGAGCTGAACTCAAAGATCTAAGACTTTTTCTATGTACACAAAAGACCTATTTCTCTCAAATATTGCTCACAAATCTGTCTAAATCTGTGTTAGTGAGCACTTCTTTTCCGAGATACTCCATCCACCTCACAGGTGTGACATATCAAGATGCTGATTAGACAGCATGATTATTGCACAGGTGTGCCTTAGGCTGGCCACAATAAAAGGCCACTCTAAAATGTGCAGTTTTATCACACAGCACAATGCCACAGATGTCTCAAGTTTTGAGGGAGCGTGCAGTTGGCATGCTGACTGCAGGAATGTCCACCAGAGCTGTTGCCCGTGAATTGAATGTTCATTTCTCTACCATAAGCCGTCTCCAAAGGAGTTTCAGAGAATTTGGCAGTACATCCAACCGGCCTCACAACCGCAGACCACGTGTAACCACACCAGCCCAGGACCTCCACATCCAGCATCTTCACCTCCAAGATCGTCTGAGACCAGCCACCCGGACAGCTGCTGCAACAATCGGTTTGCATAACCAAAGAATTTCTGCACAAACTGTCAGAAACCGTCTCAGGGAAGCTCATCTGCATGCTCGTCGTCCTCATCGGGGTCTCGACCTGACTGCAGTTCTTCATCGTAACCGACTTGAGTGAGCAAATGCTCACATTCGATGGCGTCTGGCACTTTGGAGAGGTGTTCTCTTCACGGATGAATCCCGGTTTTCACTGTACAGGGCAGATGGCAGACAGTGTATGGTGTCGTGTGGGTGAGCGGTTTGCTGATGACAGCGTTGTGGATCGAGTGGCCCATGGTGGCGGTGGGGTTATGGTATGGGCAGGCGTATGTTATGGACAACGAACACAGGTGCATTTTATTGATGGCATTTTGAATGCACAGAGATAGCGTGACGAGATCCTGAGGCCCATTGTTGTGCCATTCATCCACGACCATCACCTCATGTTGCAGCATGATAATGCACGGCCCCGTGTTGCAAGGATCTGTACACAATTCTTGGAAGCTGAACACATCCCAGTTCTTGCATGGCCAGCATACTCACCGGACATGTCACCCATTGAGCATGTTTGGGATGCTCTGGATCGGCGTATACGACAGCGTGTTCCAGTTCCTGCCAATATCCAGCAACTTCACACAGCCATTGAAGAGGAGTGGACCAACACTCCACAGGCCACAATCAACAACCTGATCAACTCTATGAGAAGGAGATGTGTTGCACTGCGTGAGGCAAATGGTGGTCACACCAGATACTGACTGGTTTTCGGACCCCCCCGGACCCCCCCAATACAGTAAAACTGCACATTTTAGAGTGGCCTTTTATTAATCATGCTGTCTAATCAGCATCTTGATATGCCACACCTGTGAGGTGGATGGAGTATCTCGGCAAAGGAGAAGTGCTCACTAACACAGATTTAGACAGATTTGTGAACAATATTTGAGAGAAATAGGCCTTTTGTGTACATAGAAAAAGTCTTAGATCTTTGAGTTCAGCTCATGAAAAATGGGGGCAAAAACAAAAGTGTTGCGTTTATAATTTTGTTCAGTGTGTGTGTGTGTGTGTGTGTGTGTGTGTGTGTGTATATATATATATATATATATATATATATATATATATATATATATATATATATATATATATATATATAAATATACTTTTTAAAAAATAAATACAAATAAAGTAATTGAAAAAATACTACATTTACTAACTAATTGCATGTCGTGAGAATTAACTGAGATCAAAGAGCTGTGAACTTATTATTAATTTACTGAAATATCATCTTAAAATCTCAGCTCAAAGGCTCAGAGGGAATTGATGTTATATACCATGGTACAGAATGAAAATGAACATGTATTTGTTTGTTAGAGTGTAAATCAAATGTCTTCTGACCTGTGCTTTGAAGAGCTCAGCTTTATCACTGTACCGTCTGTGACAAACATCCAGCAACCTGACAGAGAGAAAGAGAGCTGACTGAGTTAGTTAGTTAGTTAGTTAGTTAGTTAGTTAGTTAGTTAGTTAGAACAGGGGTCTGTTTGGTTCATGTTCTGACAGTTAATCAGTCTAAACTGAGTATTCAGGAACTTCAGCTGTGATTGCATTGAAGCACTCCATGACACGATCACATTGAACATTCACAAGCTGAGACTGATGTGATGTGACCTGTAGCTTATATTTGCATTGATGCATTTGGCAGATGCTTTTATCCAAAGCAACTTACATTGCATTCAATGTTTACATAGTTTTTCATCAATGCATGCTCAACAGGAGCTCAAACAGTAGCTTGATTCCCATGGAATGCATGCACTGATAACATGTACAGCTTGAATGCAATGCAAGCCACTTTGGATAAAAGCATCTGCATGACGCATGAATGTAAATAAGGGTTTCATTGTCATTGAATCAGATCTGGCATTGTGCATCTGTTCCTTCAGATCACTGTAGGTGTCACATCATCCTCGTTCACTCACCTGACGTCTTCTCTGGCCAGCAGGTCCAGTAGTTTGGCCATGTCTCCGGGCCAGTCGGCCAGCTGCACCGTGAAGCGACCGACTCTGTCGTCCAGAACCAGAGCTCGTTCCACACACTGCAGAACCAGGTCCAGCTCCATGTTTGCACTGCTCACCACCACTGCCACCCTGCAGCACACAACACAGCCGTCACACAGGACTTACCTTCTCTTACGTTTCAATTTCATATCTTTCTATATACACTCTAAAAAAATCTGTAAATATAGGGCACAATATACAGTATAATTTGAAGGAATTTTTCCGTATATATTTTTACAGGTGTTTTAACAGTATTTTGAATTTTACACTTCATTGCATTGTGTTTTAGAGTTGACAGAAATGTCCGTAAAATCAGTGGATAATGTCATGTGTAATGAGCTGCCAGTGCGTTTTCTGTTATTTTACGGATTTGTTTTTTACAGTGTAGATTTGTTCTGTTTTAACTATTTTTCCCTTTATTTATTGCATGTAAACACAACGTTTATCAGTATCTCTTAAATGTGAAAGATTTTATTGTATTGCTATGTTCTGGGTTAAAATTACCCTAATTGGATTCAATGCAATTTACTAAAAATTACACTTAAAAGGAATAAAAAAAAAAAAAAAAATCAGATAAAAAAATAGTAAACCTTTAACGTTAATACTTCTCACACAACAAAAAAGAAAACATGAGAACAGTTTTTAAACATTTTTTAAACAGTATTTAAATAGTTTAAAATATTTAAAAAAAACTTTCATTTATTAAAAATATTGAAGTATTTAAAAATGTGTTTATTATTAATTATATGTATAATTAATTTATTTAATGTTTTCTTGAAGTTCTTGAAATTTACGCTTTCAACACAGCAAAAGTGTCTGCGGTCTGCCAAATGCATAGATTTAAACGATTACATTTACATAAATGTGATGTTAATTTTAACATTTACTAATATTTTTAAAATCAAAAGTTGAATCTGTTCAGATTAGATAATAAACTAACATGAACAATGAACAATTGTATTTTTACAATTAAAGATGAATAAATGCTGTAAAAAATGCATTGCTTATTGTTAGTAAGCTAATGCATTAAATTATGTTAACAAATGAGACCTTATTATAAATGTAAATGTTTAAGTGATTCAAACAAACAATTTATTCTAGTAATATAGTTCATTAGCACATGCATAGACTGTTTAGAGCTGCCAAGCAGCACAGAAACTGAATGCATTAATAATGTGTTGATCTGCATTTCACAAGTGCAGCTCATGCATTCAGAAACCAGTTTGTTTTCTGAAGGAGATTCAGTTCAATAGATCACTTAAACGAGTTCAGTCAGCTGTTTACCAACACAAACTAATAAAGTGAGTGAGGGGCTTTAAGCACCTTTTCCCTTTAAGCTCTGGCAGTTGTCCAGCTAAGATGGCAGCCAAGCCCATGGCTCCTTCTGTGTCCACGGTCGAGCGCTCGTACTCCTGAAAGCGTAGCATGGCCACCAGAGCATCCGCCTCCCTTCAGAGACAGAACACATCAGATCAAACACATACTGAACCGCGACTGGAGACGTTATAAAACACTTAACGTGCCCTAATGTATTATTGATGATGCTTACTACATATAGGAGAGCAGATGAGCCCAGAATATGAATGCAATTATTCCTTTTTATTATGTTAAAATTCAGACTCAAAATGGATTCACCAAAATGTACACTACAAAGTCAGGTAAAAACAGTAAACTTCTAATGTTAATGCATCTCACACATTACAAAAAAGGGAAACATGAGAACATTCATGAGAACTGTTTTAAACATTTATCACAAACATTTAATATTATATAAACTATTTTAAATTATTAAAAATATTTAAATATTAACTTGAAATATTTTAAAAATATTTAAGTATTTTAAATGTTGTTATTTTTATCTATCTATCTATCTATCTATCTATCTATCTATCTATCTATCTATCTATCTATCTATCTATCTATCTACTCAAGGAAATAAACAGGGGCTAATAATACTGGATGACAATGTAAATAGCATGTGTTAAAAACTGCTATGGATTTCAAAAATTTAGCAGAAATTCACACTATACTGGAAGCTGGAAGTGAACTGTTCTGTGACCTTTGACCTTTGATATCTAAAACCACACTCCATCTATGAAAAATAAGTACATAGAATAAGTTAATAAAATAATTTCATATAATTATCTCTCACAAATGCTTATAAATCATTAACATAATTTTAAACATTAGACTGAAGTTGACTTTGACCTGTACGTTTAGATTAAGATTAAGCAGATTATGAGGGGTTTAGCATTCTCTGATCGCAGTGATTTAAGAAACCTGGGTGTCATCTTTGACAGAGCTATATGTTTTAACAGTCATGTGAAGTCTGTAGTTTGTTTATATTTTTTTTCCATCTTAGGAACGTTGCTCAGATTAGATCTTTGGTCTCAAAAAAAAAAAAAAAAAAAAAAAAAAAAAAAAAAAGAGATGGAGATGCTTGTTTATGCCTTTATCTCATCACGATTGGATTATTGCAATATTCTTTATAATATATATATATATATATGTATATGTATCTAAGGATGAACAACAACCACACTGCATTGTGTTCATAAATGTGTTCATCTGTTTGCCTGTATAGTATACATCAGCATTATGCCGTCCAGTGAATTTTGTATTCCAATATCTCTGCGTTAATACATTGTCACATTAAGTGTTTTACAGTTGAATCCTTCAATGCTCTAATAAGCACTAATTTTTGGAGCAGAGTGAATATTCTTGGGTTTTATTTTATTCTCTTGGATTTTGCATTCCTTTAACTCAAATGGAAGAGTATAGCATTGGCAATGCAAAGGTCTTGGGTTTGATTCCCAGGGAATGCATGAACTGATAAAGACTAAACCTTGAATGCAATGTAAGATGCTTGGGATAAATGTGTCTGCCAAAATGCATGAATGTCAAATGTCAGATTTTATAGGAAACCTCTAATAACAGAACCTCGGATGACCCAGATCAACACCAGTGATCTTCAAGATACCTGACAGAAATCACTTTGTCCACCATTTTCTTGGCCAGCTGAAAGGTGTGTGTTCCCAGAGCGTGATCCACCAAATCTGTGTGACAGAGCACAGACCCATCAGAGCTGCTCACAGGAGAGAACAGGTTAGTTTGAGCTCTGAAGCAGGAGTTTTACCTCTGTAGAGTTTCTTGTTGGGGTTGCAGTAGAGATCTTTAATGGGAGAGTCTGTTTTCAGTGACTGCAGTAGAAGAGGAAACTCTTCCGGTTCGACTCCCTTTTAGAGAGACAATATGCATTAAACAGATCTAACAGTATACACTGCCATTCAAAAGTTTGGGATCAGTAGGATTTTTAATGTTTTTTAAGAAGTCTCTTCTGCTCATCAAGGCTTTAATTGATCACAAATACAATAAAAACAGTGAAATATTATTACAATTTAAAACAGCTGTTTTCTTTTTGAATATCAGTTAAACTGTAATTTATTTCTGTGATGCGCAGCTGAATTTTCAGCATCATTACTCCAGTCTTCAGTGTCACATGATCCTTCAGAAATCATTCTAATATGCTGATTTGCTGCTCAAGAAACATTTATTATTATTAAAACAGTTGTGCTGCCCAATATATATTTTTGGAACCTGTGATACTTTTTTTCAGGATTCTTTGATGAATAAAAAGTTAAAAAGAACAGCATTTATTTAATATAGAAATCTTTTCTAACAATATAAGTCTTTACTATCACTTTGTATCAATTTAGCACATCCTTGCTGAATAAAAGTAATAATTTCTTTAAAAAAAAGAAAGAAAAACATTTACAGACCCCAAATTTTGAACAGTAGTGTGTATTGTTACAAAAGCTGCAATAATATTTCACAATATTACTTGCAATAATTAATATAAATTGCAATAATATAATACTTATCAATATAATCTAAAATAAAATATATTAATATTTTATATATATATATATATATATATATATATATATATATATATATATATATATATATATATATATATATATATATATAGTAGTACTATTTCACAATATTACACTTTTTTGATCAAATAAATGCAGCCTTGATGAGCAGAAGAGACTTCTTTAAAAAAAACATTAAAAAAATTATAATGATCCCAAACATTTGAACAGTAGTGTATATTGTCACAAAAGATTTCTATTTTAAATAAATGCTGTTCCTTTTTAACTTTTTATTCATCAAAGAATCCTGAAAATAGTATCACAGGTTCCAAAAAAATATAAAGCAGCAACTGTTTTCAACTGATAATAAATCAGAATATTAGAATGATTTCTGAATGATCATGTGACTGGAGTAATGATGCTAAAAATTCAGCTTTGAAATCACAGGAATAAATTACATTTTAAAATATATTCAAATAGAAAACAGTTATTTTAAATAGTAAAACTATTTCAAAATGTTACTGTTTTTTTTTCTGCATTTTTGATCAAATAAATACAGCCTTGATGAGCAGAAGAGACTTCTTTAAAAAACATTTAAAGAAAATCCCAAACTTTTGAATGGCAGTGTATATTAATCCTCGTGCACAGCTCATATGACACATTCACAGATCTGACAGCGCTCATATGTGACCCTGGAGCACAAAAGCAGTCATAAGCAGCACAGGTATATTTGTAGCAATAGCCAAAAATACATTGTATGGGTCAAAATTATCCATTTTTCTTTTATGCCAAAAATCATTAGGATATTAAGATCATGTTCCATGAAGATATTTTGTACATTTCCTACCGTAAATATATCAAAACTTAATTTTTGATTAGTAATATGCATTGCTAAGAACTTCATTTGGACAACTTTAAAGGTGATTTTCTCAATATTTAGATTTTTTTGCACCCTCAGATTCCAGATTTTCAAATAGTTGTATCTCAGACAAATATTGTCCTATCCTAACAAACCATACATCAATGGAAAGATTATTTATTCAGCTTTCAGATGGTTTTGTGGTCCAGGGTCACATATGCATGAGTTTCCTCAGCTTTAGCTGGAGTTTCCGTCAGACTGGACTCACTATGACAGAGATGCGAGGGTTCAGGTGTTTGATGGCGGCTGCGGTTCCGGCCAGGAGCCCACAGTGTCCGCCCGCAGGAATGATGACCGCGTCCAGTTTAGGCACCTGCTCATAGATCTCCAGACCCACTGTTCCCAAACCAGCCAGATACACGGCACTGTCATCCCTGCAGAGAGAGATGGACCGTCAGACCTGTCCAAAACACTCTGCCAAAGACGGCTTTGCTTTCAGCTTCATGTTCAGTGCTCTGTGATGAAGAGTCACACTTCAGCAGTCAGGTTTGGACACGCTTGATCGTCTTCATTTATTAGTTAGAACAACAGTGCAGTGATGGAGACTCTGGGAATGATGTGGAGATCAAAACACGTTACTCAAATGAAAACATTCTTATATTTGAGGTTAATCTTTGTATTGATTCCAACTTTTGGCTGCTCATGTAATTTCATTCACTTTTACTGATGCAATGACAAACTAAACCATCTTTACTAGTAATTACACTACTGGTCAAAATTTGCAGTGTTTTTAAAAGTATCTTCTGCTCACCAGAGCTGCATTTATTTAATCAAAAATACAATAAAAAATGTGAAATATTATAATAATGTAAAACAGCTGTTTTCTATGTGAATATCTGTTAAACTGTAATTTATTTCTGTGATCAAATCTGAATTTTCAGCATCATTACTCCAGTCTTCAGTGTCACATGATCCTTCAGAAATCATTCTAATATGCTGATTTGCTGCTCAAGAAACATTTCTGATAATCTGTGGAAACTACCAAAACTATTAAATATTTGGGGTCAGCCATTAAAAAAATAAAATTTATTCATCAAGAATGTATTAAATTGATCAAAAGTGCTAGTACAGACATTTATAATGTTACAAAAGATTTCTATTTCAAATAAATGCTGTTCTTTTGATTCTTTTTCTATTCGTCTGTGAATACTGGAAAAGAAAATGTATGACGTTTCCACAAAAATATTGGGCAGCACAACTGTTTTCAACATTGATAATAATCAGAAATGTTTCCATGTTTAGCTGCTGAAAATACTAGTGTTGTAATCATTTTCTCCTCAGGTGTGTGCTCAGACTCACTCCTCCAGACACAGGTATCCGTTCTCTTTGGCCAGGTGTCTGGCGTGGTTGATGGAGTCTCTGCTCGTGCTGCCGAAGGAGATGACCATGGCTCCATAGTCTCTGTACATCCGCAGGCGAGGAGGAGAGCTGTAGGCTGGCATGATGACAAACACAGGGATCCGCATCTCCACTGCGTGATACGCCACTGCCATGGAGAAATTACAGTCTGTGGCCACAATCACTCCCTTCCTCTGCTGATCCTGGAGCAGGCACAGAGACACCCGCATGCTTCATATTTGACATTATATTTAATGTGATTATAATATGTGTCCCTGGAGCACAAAAGCAGTCATAAGTAGCACAGGTATATTTGTAGCAATAGCCAACAATACATTGTATGGGTCAAAATTATCCATTTTTCTTTTATGCCAAAAATCATTAGGATGTTAAGATCATGTTCCATAAATATATCAAAACTTCATTTTTGATTAGTAATATGCATTTCTAAGAACTTCATCTGGACAATTTTAAAGGTGATTTTCTCAATATTTAGATTTTTTTGCACCCTCAGATTCCAGATTATCAAATAGTTGTATCTCAGCCAGATATTGTCCTATCCTAACAAACCATACATCAATGGAAAGATTATTTATTCAGCTTTCAGATGCAAATTTAAAAAAATTTACCCTTATGACTGGTTTTGTGGTCCAGGGTCACGTGTCAAGAAAGCAGAAATTAAATTAGTCACACGGTATCACTCAGTTTTGTTTTTATAAAATTAAATATAGTTTTTTTAAACAAATGATAATAAAATGATAATCAGTGCTACCATGTGAATTTAATTTCTGGTGTCTTAAAATATTATCATCATATTAAATGTAAAATGTAATATCAGTTACAGTATAATATCAGTTATTTTTGATATCATATTTAGTATTCTAATAATGTAAAAACAACAACAACAACAACAACAACAAAAAACCTGCATTTACATTACAAAAAATCAGACCGTATCATTCAGTTTTATTTTTATAAAATTAAATATAACATATAAGCTAAAAAAACTGAGCACTACTGTGCAAATTTTTGCAATTTAATTTCTGTTTTCTTGACACATATTTTCATATTACATATAATATCAGTTTTGTTATCATACATTCAATATATGATTTTATATATAGTATTGTAATGATGTATGTCAAGAAACCAGAAATAACATTACAAAAATTTGCACAGTAGCACTCAATTTTATTACCATATATTTAATATATGATATATTTAATATGATAATATTATCTTTCCAAAACACACACACATACACACATTCCATTTTAAAAATTCACACAGTATAATTTCGTTTAATTTTTATAAAATTAAATATATCATATACTAAACATATGATAATAAAACTGACCACTACTGTGTGAATTTTTGCTGTTTAATTTCTGGTTTCTTAACACATATGATCATATTAAATAAAATATCAGTTGTATTATTATATGTTTAATTTATGGTATTATATTTAGTGTTAAAAAATAATGCATTTTAAGAAACCCAAAATTAAATGGCAAAAATTTGCAATGTAATTATATTATTGTATTTAATATTACAATAATATGTCAACAAACCAGAAATTACATTGCACAAACCCACATAGTATCATTTAGTTTTATTTTTACAAAATTAAATATCATATGATAATAAAGTATGTTCTAAATATTTTAATTTCTGGTTTCTTAACTCATTATTATCATGTCAAATATGATATCCCTTTTTTATCTTATGTTTAATACTTGATATTTTCTGTAGTGTTATAATAATGTATGTCAAGAAACCAGAAATTCGCACCTAAAAGTGTATGACTTTCATTGGATTAAATCACTTTAAATCAATTAAATGTGCATGATTAAAAACAAAGAGACATTTTGTCTTCATTTTAACACTGAATCTATTGTTGTATCATTACAAACCGAACAATCTTCTTCATCAGATGCTTTGTTTGTGAATGAAGTTTGTGCATGACTCTTGCTCTGATGTTTTACTGGCATTCAGAGGTGTGTCAGTGTGAGATACTGTATTTACTGTATATACTGTATTAAAGGCGGTGCAGGTCTGACCTGTTTGAGAGAAGACAGCAGGTACAGCACTCCTCTCTCCTTCACTGAACCCGTGTAATGCAGAAGCTCTTTCTTCAGGTAGATCTCCATGCCGTACTGTTTGGACAGTCTTGAGTACTGCGGGCAGAAAGCACACGTCATTATTAGCAGGTCATGAAACTGAACTGACCAAAACCAGAGGTGGACAGCAGTGAAGGATTTTTACTTTACTCCAGTAAATTTAAAAAGTATCTGTACTTTTCTTTGGAAAACTTTTACTTCACAACATTCCAAAGCATAATATCGTACTTTTTACTGCACTACATTTCATAAATAAAAGTTTTATTTATTTATTTAATTTTTTTTTACCTTTAATACTTAAGAAGATTTAAAATGTAGTACTTTCTTGTACTCTTTGAATTACTTTTACTTGAGTAAAAGTAAGAAGTACTGGATTTCTAATGTAATTAAGTATTGAATGATATTTAATATGAAATGTAGTGCAGTAAAAAGTACAATATTATGCTTTGGGATGTTGTGGAGTCAAGTTTTCTAAACAAAAACACTCTGATAAAGTACAGAAAAGTACTTTTAAAGCAGAGTAAAAATACTTCACTTCTGTCCGCCTCTGCCAGAGGAACAGCTTTAAACAAACACATACTGAACTCAATATCCTCTCTTTCACATTTCATTAATGCATTCCTGAAAACTCAATATCAGAGTTTGCAGTCTGATCAGACGCAGATGTTTGGGTCTGATTGAATCTTGATGTTAAATCAGGGACGTCGCTCAACTCTAGCCCCTCTAAAATATTCACTATCCCCCCTAAATAAATTAATATGTCACTCAATATATTTTCTCAGTGATTATTTTTGTCAACAGTTCCATTGCATTACTTCTTTCCTGACTGTCAATCATGGCCTGATTCGCTGCTCATTGGCTCAGAGCGCTGGTAATGCTTTACAATGTACAGCCTGTTTACCATGACAAAAATATATAATATATTTAAATTTGAATTTGTCAATCACTGATTGATGTGCAATGCAGAGTTTTCAAACAGGATGAGAGACACGTGTCTGATCATTTACACTCTGTTATATATTTTGAAATTATTAATCAATATTTGATTAATCAATACTTGTGATCCTTGTTGCTGATCATGCCATTATATGTAGCTAGTATGAGTAACCAAATGATTTTTCTGTGCCCACGTTTGACTGTAATAAAAATCCAAAAATTCAAATCATAAAAAAACAATCTCAACTTTTACAAAACCTAGTCTTTGATAATGTCTAAATAAATGTCAAAATGAAAAGCCTGATAAATAAAAATAAAACAAATAAATAAAGTTAAATAATAAATAATAAATATTTATAATGCAAAATCGTAAATGCAAAATACTGAACTAAAATATAGTATATTCATTATATGTGTGCGTGCGCGTGCGCGCGTGTGTGTGTGCGCGTGTGCGTGCGCGCGCGTGCGTGTGTTCGTGTGCGTGTGCGTGTGTGTGTGCGTGTGCCTGTGTGTGTATGTGCGTGTGTGTGTGTGTGCGCATGCGTGTGCGCGCGTGTGTGTTTGTTCGTGTGCGTGTGTGTGCGTGTGCGTGTGCGTGTGTGTGTGCGCATGCGTGTGCGTGTGCGCGCGTGTGTGTTTGTTCGTGTGCGTGTGTGTGCGTGTGCGTGTGTGTGTGCGCGCATGCGTGTGCGTGTGCGCGCGTGTGTGTTTGTTCGTGTGCGTGTGCGTGCGTGTGTGTTCGTACCGTGCAGGGTGTTTTCTGAATGCCGTTCTGCTGGAGTTTGAAGGCAGCAGCACTGATATCCTCGAAGCGCAGGTGTTCAGGAGCAGCTTTGGCTGCAGTCTTACTCTCTGCTCCTTTCTTCACTGCTGGTTTGGGTGTGGACATTAACTGGACCTCCGGCGCTTCTGAAACGCTGGTCTCGAAGACCTTCACGTCTCCATTGAGATACTCCTCAGCTCCAAAGTCCTTCAGGCGTTCTGGGCAGATGAGTGTGGAGCGGCGACCCAAACGTCCGTTCCCGATGGGGCCGTCTTTAGCGCAAGGGCCGCTGTGGAAGGAGCAGTCCGGTTTGGAGGAACCTCTGCACTGCTCAGCACTGTCCGAAGAAAAACACAGAGTAATCTCTTAAAAATAAAGGTGCTTAAAAGGTTCTTCAAGCGATGCCAAAGAAGAACCATTTTTGGTTCCACAAAGAAGCATTCAGTCAAAGGTTCTTCAAAGAACCATCTCTTTCTTATCTTTTTATAATCTGAAGAACCTTATTTCACCACAAAGAAACAGAAAGGTTCTTCAGATGTTAAAGGTTCTTTATGGAACCATTTAGACAAAAAGGTTCTTCTATGGCATCGTGAAGCACTTTTATTTTTAAGAGTGTAATTTCCTTCATCTCTTTCTGCATTTCTTCTCTACTCTACTAAACCTGGACTAGAAACACTCTTATGATAAATTGTCAAGTCACTCTAAATGAATAAATGTAAATGTATGCAGCGTGGTTTATAATAGATAACTAAAACTAAAACAAACTAAAATTAAATCCATAAAAAAATTTAATATATATATATATATATATATATATATATATATATATATATATCTATATCTATCTATCTATCTATATGTATATATATATATATATGTGTGTGTGTGTGTGTATATATATATATATATATATATATATATATATAAACAAATTCAAGTTACAGAAAATATAAAAATAAAAACAGATTCAAAATATTAATAAAAAATAATATCTCAATTATACTAAGATAACATAGGTATGTAGAAATATTGGTAACATTTTACACTAATGTTCCATTACTTAATTACATTAACTAATAATGAGCAATTCATTTGTTACGGTATTTAATCTTTGTTAATGTTAGTTAATAAAAATACAACTGTTCGTTGTTTAGGTTAGCTCAGCTCCATTAAATTATATTAATAGATATGACTTTGATTTTAATAATGCATTAAAAAATGTTGAAAATGACATTAATTAATAAATGCTTTAGAAGTTTTTAAGTGTTAGTTCATGTTAACAAAAGTAGTTTACTAATGTTAGTTAATAGAACCTTATTGTAAAGTGTTACCAAAATACAATATATACAATTAAATACAAAATAAATTTTATTATCATGTTTAATTATATAAATGTTATTGTATTTAGTATTAAATTTATCACAAGAAACCAGAAATTGCATTACAAATTTTTTTTTAGTGCTCTGTCTTTTATTGTATGGACAAAAAAAATAGACCTTTTTCAGAATGTTCCACACATATTTTTTAAATTTATTTATTATTATTTATTTTATATGGAACATATAGAATTTATCCTTGCTAAAATGTCTATTTGTCTTAAGTGGCTAAATATTTGTTATGTAATTTATGTGAAAATGTTTTTTAATTTCCCTGCTTTTTTGGATTTAAATAATAAAAAATGTTCTTAAGAACTGTTATTATAACTTCTGATGTTATTTCAAAGTCACAGAGTTGAAGCAGGTAAAACACAAGCAGCGTCGCTCTCAACAAACGCAGGACCCTCAGAGGACCTGAACAAACCGCAAGCCATCTGAAGACACTCTTGACACGTAAGACAGTTTACATCTGTTCTTGTGTTTCCCTCCAGTGGCTTCAGACAACTACAGACTGCAGTTTCCACACATGCTGTTCTAGTTTCTGCTGATATGGAAGAGTTTTACTCTGTACTCAGTGTAATGGAGGCCAGCGAGTAGGTGCTGTGCAGGTAAACCTCACTCCCCTGATCTCGAGATGCACTACTTTAGCCTCCTTGTTAATGCACCTGCCTCCCTTGCCAGAGACCCACTCGGAACGAGGTGTGGCGGTGAGGACCCGGGGGGGGGGGGTTACATCAGCTCAAATAAACAACAGCGTGACTCAATGATTGAGCACAACACAGAAACAGTGCTGGCAGATTACTGGGATTCATGCAGGTTAAATGTATATTCCAGTATATTAAATACACTGAATCCTTTGATTAAGGTGATCAACATCACTAGCCACATTTACACTGCAAAGGTGCCACAGAAGCTGCATCTGAAGTGGCATTTAGGTGAATTTACACAGACTGATTAATGCTACTCTACGACAGCGTTTTAATGCCAAAAAAGCAATAATTATGAGATTAAGGGCCAGTTTTACTAACAGCTTGCACCAGAGCAAACCGTCTTTTGGCGTTACAATAGTACTGTCAGGATTTACTAAAGACGCGCAGTGATGAATTAGTGCTGAAAAGGTGTGGACAGTTATTTATGTGCTTGAGCTTATTGAATATGCATTTGTAGGAGTTTCTCTTTCAGATGCTAAATTTATTATTAAAATGAATCACACAACGAGATTTACTAACGTTTGCGCTCGTCAAATTACTGGTACTTGTGCCATTATTTAACTCCCAAAAAAGCATGTCTTAAACTATTTTGCTCTTGAAATGGCTGCCGTTATTGTTGCTAGAGGAGGCGCCGCAGAGAACAGAGAGTGCGTGATAGAAGGAGAGGATTTTTACACACGTATTCATTTATTTGGAATGCAAGAAGAACACGAACATATTGTTTGCCAAGCCATGTTATTTAATTTGCTTCAGGAAATAAAAGACGACTTGAAGCCTCAACTAGGAGTCACGCAACACCAGCTCTATCAAAACTTCTTCAACTCTTCATTTTTTCTTCATTCTTTTCAGTGTACTGTGGCTTCTTTATTTCTTTATTCTTTATTTGCGACTGCTCTAATTTGCGCTGCGCTTGGTATATTGCGTTGGTCGATATGTAAATGAGATGTTGCGTCTGTGTTCTTTAATTTGCGTGTTGTTAATAAATCACCTGCAGAAATTTCCACACCCATCAGCGCTGTTTTGGAGTTGCGCTCTTGTGCTAATTTGCCCTTTTTAGTAAAACTGGCCCTGAAGTCGTAATCTTTTGAGAAAAAAGTCACAGACGTTTTTGCGGAGTAGGTGGTGAAATTTTCACAAAGAAAACAGTGTAATTAAATTAAACAAATGTTTCATTGGAATTGAAAAGATTGATTGATTGATTGAAGATTAATTCACATGCCGTGTAAACTGAGGCAAATCTGTCACACCACATTAAAGAGTGTGAAAAACACATTATTGTAAGACATATTGTCTGTATTTCGCTATAAAACTAACAGAATTTGAAAGAATTTATATTAAAAGTACCAAAAGCACAAAGTTTATGGCTCTTATTGGGTGTCTGGTGCACTACAAATAATGAATGCATTTGAAGACGCGAAATATTGTTTCCAAGCATACTGTCCCTGCGAGTATATGACACATGCTATGATTTCTGATAATAATACCACATATATTCAAATCAGTTGCCAGGCCACCGGAATTTCTCCCGGTGCTCCCAGTCTGGGACATCTGCATGTGCAATATGCTATACTCTCAAAATATTATAACTTTAATCTCGTAATTGCTACGATTTAATTCTCGTAATTTTGACTTTTTTTAATTTCAACTTTATTCTCAAAATATTTAGACTTTATTCTCATATTGCTATGACTTTATTCTAAAAATTTTGACTTTATTCTTGTAATTTTGACTTGATTCTCAAGATATTTAAACTTTATTCTCGTAATTTTGATTTTATTCTCAATATATTTTGACTTTAATCTCATATTGCTGACTTTATTCTCATAATTTTGACTTTATCCTCGTAATTTTGACTTGATTCTCAAAGTATTTCAACTTTATTCTCAGAATTTTGACTTTTTTTCTCAAAATATTTCAACTTCATTCTCATAATTTTGATGTTTTATAATTTTGACTTTCTCAAAATATTTAGACTTTATTCTCATATTGCTATGACTTTATTCTCATAATTTTGACTTTATCCTCGTAATTTTGACTTGATTCTCAAAGTATTTCAACTTTATTCTCAGAATTTTGACTTTTTTTCTCAAAATATTTCAACTTCATTCTCATAATTTTGACGTTTTATAATTTTTATTTTATTCTCAATATATTTTGACTTTAATCTCATATTGCTATGACTTTATTCTCATAATTTTGACTTTATCCTCGTAATTTTGACTTGATTCTCAAAATATTTCAACTTTATTCTCGTAATTTTGATTTTATTCTCAATATATTTTGACTTTATTCTCATATTGTTACAACTTTATTCTCATAATTTTGACTTTTTTTCTCAAAATATTTCAACTTATTCTTATAATTTCGACTATATTTTTGTAATTTCGACTTGATTCTCAAAATATTTTGATTTTATTCTCACAATGCTGCGACTTTAATCTCGTAATTTTAGATTTTTTTTAAAAAAAATTTTTACGCGGCATACTACTCAGAAGTGCATTTACACAGCAATTAAAGCTGCTTAAATGAACTGCCTTTGATTGCTGCAGTGAGTCAGAGCTGGTTTAATTTAGTCTGGCTTTTATGCTCAGCTGTGTACAGACACCTAAGTGAAGTTAACAGTATTTCAGTGTCTGTGGTCGTGTGTCCAGCACTGAAGTCTATTAATATCTGAGCTCTGCAGGTCTGACCTCTCGCCTCATTCCCATATCACAACATCTCTCTGTTATAGACAAACAGCCTCGAATGAACCCTATTTGATGCACACATTTCTACGGCTCTAAATGATCAGACTTCACTGTTAAACCTGTTTCACATTCAATCTACTCCATGTCTTCTGCCGTCTGATTGATAGTTTAGAGTTTTTTATCCAGTAAAAGCTCTTTTAGTGTAATTGTACAAACATCCAGCTTCAGCTGCTGCTTCAGTGTCTTTCTGCTGTCAAATCTTGACTGATTTTTCTCAAGTAAGCGTCAGAATAACTGCAGTCATATTTCCAGATGAACACTTACTGGACTGAAGCAGCTCAGCTTTACTTGATTCTCCATCAATCATTTTTTAGTCTCAAATCTGATCATCAGGATCTTTTGTTTCCAGAAGCTTTACTTTCACTGTTCCTCAGCGGAGGAATGATCTTCATCTCACATCTTCTGAGGAGCGTTTATTTCTTCATCTCTCAATCAGCATTGGATTGCATTGCATTATATGTTTGGATCATTTCAATCTCATTTTACTGAGACATATTATTGGAGATATAGAGCGACCGCTGATATTTAGATCATTTTCTGTCAGTATCTGCTGTACTGTTAGAAGATCTCACTGATTTACATTACAAGCAGCAGAATTTCATCATAGAAATATCAGTAAATATCAGTTTGAGTCTTCACATTCTCATAAATTTGCGCTTCACATTCTCATATCAGACTAAATGAGCCATAAAAAGCCTGATGCATCAAATATGATACTCAACATTAAACACACATGCAAACTTTTAAAACATTTTGTCTATCATTTCAAACGGACTCTTATTTTATATATCAGACTTTACAGGGTTAATGTCATGCATAAATAATCCTCTCTCATTCTCTCTGTCTCTCATGTTTACTGTGGCATGAAGAGGAGGATGAAGGTGAGGAAGAGTCTGAGAAGGATGTACACTAAAGCTTGAAGGAGCGACAGAAAGGTTTCATTCTCTGAGAGCTGTAGAAATGGAGGGATAGCTATGGATGAGGATGGGTCTGCTGCTTCTACAGGAGAAGGAGAAGGAGTTTTGGAAGCCGGATGAGGAGCATCAAGCCTCTCTGAAGCTCCAGTTTGAGACCTGCTAGGTTTTCTTGGAGCGGGATGAGAAGCTATAGCTGCTGAGGATGAAGCCTGGTGTCTCTTTGAGAGATTTGGTCCAGGTTTGGGCGTCTCAAGGGTTGAATCAATGGATGGAGGAATCAAAGGATGGGAAGCAGAACACAGAGAAAGCTCCACAGCAGCCACATCACATCTCTCAGACTCAGGAGGACACTGGGAAGATGCTGGAGACTCTCTAAGGGTTTCAGACACACTACTAGTCAAAGGTTTTTAATGTTTTTAAAGAAGTCTCTTCTGTTCACCAAGCCTGCATTTATTTGATCCAAAGTACAGCAAAAACAGTCAAATTTTGAAATATTTTTACTATTTAAAATAACTGTTTTCTATTTGAATATATTTTAAAATTTAATTTATTTTTCAGCATCATTACTCCAGTCACATGATCCTTCAGAAATCATTCTAATATGCTGATTTGCTGCTCAGGAAAGATTTTTTATTATTATTATTATTATGTTGAAAACAGCTGAGTAGAATTTTTTCAGGTTTCTTTGATGAATAGAAAGTTCAGAAGAATAGAATTTATCTTTTGAAACATTATAAATTAGTAAATAAAGTATTAATTTCTATAATTTCTCTTAACAAAATTACACTGACTCCAAGTTTTTGAATGGTATAGTGTATAATGTTATAAAAGCTTTTTATTTCAGATAAATGCTGTTCTTTGGATCTTTCTATTCATCAAGAATCCTGAAAAAAATGTACTCAATTGTTTAAAATGTTGATAATAATAATAATAATAATGATAATAATAATAATAAATGTTTTTTGAGCAGTAAATCAGAATATTAGAATGATTTCTGAAGGATCATGTGACTGGAGTAATGATGCTGAAAATACAGCTTTGAAATCACAGGAATAAATTACATTTATATATTTTATATATTCAATATATTCAAATAGAAAACAGTTATTTTAAATAGTAAAAATATTTCAAAAATGTTACTGTTTTTGCTGTACTTTGGATCAAATAAATGCAGGCTTGCTGAGCAGAAGAGACTTTTTTTAAAAAACATAAAAAATCTTCCTGTTCCAAATCTTTTGACTGGTAGTGTATCTATAGTTTCTCACCTCTGCCAGAAAGGATCATATTCCTCGCTGTCATTAAAGCTTCTCCTGGTCTCCTGTGCTTGCAAGCCGTCGTTCACAAAGTTAGCAAAAAACTGCGCTGCGAAATTCATCCTGGACTCGATATGAAATACGCTTTCTCTGTCCAGCAGTATTGTCCTCGTCCTCCACAACATTAGCTTAGCGCTCAGGGTTATTTAAGGAGGGATTAGCCGTAATCACACGCTGGAGTCTCTCCGGCCCTTCAGTCCTCCAGGACTCCACCTACAGCTCTATTCCTGTATCAGACCCAGCTTAAACCCGCCTCTCACGTGGAATAATCAGACTCTCTAAAGGGATAGATGAGGACTTTGTCCAGCAGAAAGTGTCCTCCAGAAGACCTCAAGCTCTGACCTCTAGGACAGGCCAAATCCTCCTCAGACCGGATCACAGATCACCTCTGACTTCACAATCATTTATGATGCTCCGGACATGCTGCAAACATGATGTATACAATTAATATTCATTGTAGTACATAATATTCATTGTAGTACACTACCAGTCAAATGTAAATGTACCAGTCAAAGGTTTTTGAACAGTAAGATTTTTAAATGTTTTAAAGAAGTCTCTTCTGTTCACCAAGCCTGCATTTATTTGATCCAGAGTACAGCAAAAACAGTACAATTCTGAAATATTTTTACTATTTAAAATAACTGTTTTCTATTTGAATATATTTTAAAATGTAATTTATTTCTGTGATCAAAGCTGAATTTTTAGCATCATTACTCCAGTCACATGATCCTTCAGAAATCATTCTAATATGCTGATTTACTGCTTAAGAAACATTTATTATTATTATTATTATTATTATTATTATTATTATTATTATGTTGAAAACAGCTGTGTAGAATTTTTTCAGGTTTCTTTGATGAATAGAAAGTTCAGAAGAACAGCATTTATCTTTTGAAACATTATAAATGTTTTTATCATCCTTTTTATCAATTTAAAGCATTCTTGCTAAATAAAAGCATTAATACCCCCCCCCCCCCCCGCCCCCCCCCCCCAAAATAAAATAAAATAAAAAAATAAAATTATACTGACTCCAAACTTTTAAATGGTATAGTATATAATGTATAATTCATTTCAGATAAATACTGATCTTTGGATCTTTCTATTCATCAAAGAATCCTGAAAAATTATATGTACTCAAACTGTTTTAAGTATTGATAATAATAATAATAAAAAATGTTTCTTGAGCAGCAAATCAGAATATTAGAATGATTTCTGAAGGATCATGTGACTGGAGTA
>CM077243.1:640000-652220 GCA_039654775.1 Spinibarbus caldwelli
TATGAATCTGGCACAGAAGATTTGTGCATTGCCTACTCTATATACAGCTGTATAAATAAAAAAATAATTCAGGTGAATGTTCACACACCATACATGATGACTACAGCTATAGTTTATTAGTATTAATCAATTTTTGTTTAATGTATTGATCTGGATATATAATTTTGTTTTCTTTTACTTTGTTTATTTAACTATTTATTTTAATTGTATTGTAGTGCTTTGACTATTAGAAAGGCACTTTACAGATAAAATGTATTATCATTCTCAATGTATCATAGCTTATGCATGGATAATATTGTAATTTTTAGCTGCTTTTGTGTTCTGTAGAAGAAGGAAAGTCATATGGTTTTGAAACAACATGAAGGCAAGAAAATGAAAGATTTTTGGGTGAACTTTCCCTTTAAACTTGAAACTCTGCAGAATCAGTCTGTTTTTTCTAGAATTGTGGACATGAAAATGTGACTGTTCTGCATTATTATTTTGTGCATCTGTAGGTTTGTGAGATGGATGTGTATATATATAATGTATGTATGTGTGTGTATATATATATATATATATATATATATATACATACAGTGGGTACGGAAAGTATTCAGACCCCCTTAAATTTTTCACTCTTTGTTATATTGCAGCCATTTGCTAAAATCATTTAAGTTCATTTTTTTCCCTCATTAATGTACACACAGCACCCCATATTGACAGAAAAACACAGAATTGTTGACATTTTTGCAGATTTATTAAAAAAGAAAAACTGAAATATCACATGGTCCTAAGTATTCAGACCCTTTGCTGTGACACTCATATATTTAACTCAGGTGCTGTCCATTTCTTCTGATCATCCTTGAGATGGTTCTACACCTTCATTTGAGTCCAGCTGTGTTTGATTATACTGATTGGACTTGATTAGGAAAGCCACACACCTGTCTATATAAGACCTTACAGCTCACAGTGCATGTCAGAGCAAATGAGAATCATGAGGTCAAAGGAACTGCCTGAAGAGCTCAGAGACAGAATTGTGGCAAGGCACAGATCTGGCCAAGGTTACAAAAACATTTCTGCTGCACTTAAGGTTCCTAAGAGCACAGTGGCCTCCATAATCCTTAAATGGAAGACATTTGGGACGACCAGAACCCTTCCTAGAGCTGGCCGTCCGGCCAAACTGAGCTATCGGGGGAGAAGAGCCTTGGTGAGAGAGGTAAAGAAGAACCCAAAGATCACTGTGGCTGAGCTCCAGAGATGCAGTCGGGAGATGGGAGAAAGTTGTAGAAAGTCAACCATCACTGCAGCCCTCCACCAGTCGGGGCTTTATGGCAGAGTGGCCCGACGGAAGCCTCTCCTCAGTGCAAGACACATGAAAGCCCGCATGAAGGACTCCAAGATGGTGAGAAATAAGATTCTCTGGTCTGATGAGACCAAGATAGAACTTTTTGGCCTTAATTCTAAGCGGTATGTGTGGAGAAAACCAGCATCATGCTGTGGGGGTGTTTTTCAGCTGCAGGGACAGGACGACTGGTTGCAATCGAGGGAAAGATGAATGCGGCCAAGTACAGGGATATCCTGGATGAAAACCTTCTCCAGAGTGCTCAGGACCTCAGACTGGGCCGAAGGTTTACCTTCCAACAAGACAATGACCCTAAGCACACAGCTAAAATAACGAAGGAGTGGCTTCACAGCAACTCCGTGACTGTTCTTGAATGGCCCAGCCAGAGCCCTGACTTAAACCCAATTGAGCATCTCTGGAGAGACCTAAAAATGGCTGTCCACCAACGTTTACCATCCAACCTGACAGAACTGGAGAGGATCTGCAAGGAGGAATGGCAGAGGATCCCCAAATCCAGGTGTGAAAAACTTGTTGCATCTTTCCCAAAAAGACTCATGGCTGTATTAGATCAAAAGGGTGCTTCTACTAAATACTGAGCAAAGGGTCTGAATACTTAGGACCATGTGATATTTCAGTTTTTCTTTTTTAATAAATCTGCAAAAATGTCAACAATTCTGTGTTTTTCTGTCAATATGGGGTGCTGTGTGTACATTAATGAGGGAAAAAAATGAACTTAAATGATTTTAGCAAATGGCTGCAATATAACAAAGAGTGAAAAATTTAAGGGGGTCTGAATACTTTCCGTACCCACTGTATATATATATATATTAGCAAATTAAACTTAATAAATGGTGTTTTCTGTGCTGTCTGTGAGTCATGACGTGTGAGCAGCAGATGAAGTGACGTCAGATGGAAAAGCACATCAGTCTCTGTGTTTCTCAGGGAACATCCTGCAGCACTTACAGAGAGGATCTATTAAAATGCTGCTCACGACAGGAAGTTTAATGCAAAAACATCAAAGATTGCGGAGGTGGGAATCCAGCGGGAAACTCATGAAACATAACAAGCCCTGAGAGCGGAAACACTCCTGTAAAAGCTGAGAGACACGTGTGTGTGTGTTATAGTGTGTGTGTGTGTGTGTGTGTGTGTGTGTGTGTGTGTGTGTGTGTGTTATAGTGTGTGAGTGTGTTATAGTGTGTGAGTGTGTGTGTGTGTGAGAGTGAGTGTGTTATAGTGTGTGTGTGTGTGTGTGTGTGTGTGTGTGTGTGTGTGTGTGTGTGTGTGTTATAGTGTGTGAGTGTGTTATAGTGTGTGTGTGTGTGAGAGTGAGTGGTGTTATAGTGTGTGTGTGTGTGTGTGTGTTATAGTGTGTGAGTGTGTTACAGTGTGTGTGTGTGAGAGTGAGTGTGTTATAGTGTGTGTGTGTGTGTGTGTGTGTGAGTGAGTGTGTTATAGTGTGTGTGTGTGTGTGTGTGTGTGTGTGTGTTATAGTGTTTGTGAGGGTAAAAGCAGTGAATGGAAAGTTGTGACATCTGGGGTTCCCCAAGGTGGAGTTGTGTCACCATATCTGTTTTTACTTCATATGTCAACCCATGAAGTCAGTTTTGGTGATACACTGAACACAGTTTATGCAGATGATATTGGTATATCACGAGCTGTAAAGTTAAAAGACATAGAAACAGACAAAAAGATGGAAATGGAGGCACTTGCTTTGGAAACTTGGGTGCAAAATAACATGCTCTTGAATGGAAACAAATCTGCCGAAATAAGGATATGTTTTGCAAAAAATTCAATACAACCACCAGCCAAAATACCTAGGGTGTCATCTTGACAATCACTTAAATGGAAATTATCACATTGAGGAGTGTGTAAAAAAAGGCATCTCAACATCTTCACTTTTTGACAATGTTTGCAAAACATGGAGCTTCTGCTGATGATTTAGTCAGTAAGTATTGCTCCTTGATCAGACCCTGTCTGGAGTATGCAAATGTGCTGTTAGTTGGCTGCACAAAAAAGCAAGCAGCTTTGCTGGAAAGCATGCAAAAGAGAGCACAGCGAATCATTGAGAGATTTACTTACACATCAATACATCTACCTGATTTACAAGGTCGGAGAGAACAAGCCACCATCAAATTAATTCAAGAGATGGACCAGAATGATCACCCCCTTCATGATCTTTTTCCACCAACCAGGGGTGAAAAAACTGGTCGGCTTCTTAGGAAGCAAAGCAATTTGACATTATTCAAAGCAAGGACAAAATGTTATGCTAGTTCTACCAGTCCTTTTGGTATCAGTCTGTTCAATGAATGTAATGTGGATGCTTAGGTTTCTTTTTGCAGTTGCACTTGCATGCTTCAAAACTTTTTATGACTATGTGCGTGTGAATGGATGTATATTTTACTTATGTATGGACAGACGTATATATATATATGTGCAAAAGTATATATTTGATTATTTTTTGGAGAAGTATTATTGAATTTGTTTTGAAAATTTTTGTTTTTATATTTCTCAGGTATTTTGTATTTTACTTTTTTTTTTCCTTGCAATTTTATCTTTCAATGCACTTTCTGCTATAATTCAATCTCAGTATTGCTAAGCAGAAAGTAAATAAACTTCAAACTCAAACTCAAACTTCAAGCTCAAACTTGTGAGTGTGTTATAGTGTTTGTGTGTGAGTGAGTGTGTTATAATGTGTGTGTGTGTGTTATAGTGATTGTGAATGTGTTATAGTGTGTTTGTATGTGAGTGAGTGTGTTATAGTGTGTTATAATGTGTGTGTTTGTGTGTGTTATGGTGATTGTGAATGTTATAGTGTGTTTGTGTGTGAGTGTGTTATAGTGTGTGTGTGTGTGTGTGTGTGTGTTATAGTGTGTGTGTGTGTTATAGTGTTTGTGTAACATGAGCTCTCATCATCTGTTGTCATCATTATTCAGTCAGTGTGTTGCTGTAACTGTACTTCCTCGTGTCCAGATGATGATTGTGTTGATGTTTGAGGTGAATCTCTGATCCGTTTCCAGAAACGCTTCTCAGAAGGCCGTGCAGGCGTGTGATTGATGTTTAATGTGTTTTGCAGTGACTCCAGACTGTAACTCATGTGTGTGTGTGTGTGTGTGTGTGTGTGTGTGTGTGTGTGTGTGTGTGTGTGTTTTGCAGTGACTCCAGACTGTAACTCATGTGTGTGTGTGTGTGTGTGTGTGTGTGTGTGTGTGTGTGTGTGTTTTGCAGTGACTCCAGACTGTAACTCGTGTGTGTGTGTGTGTGTGTGTGTGTGTGTTTTGCAGTGACTCCAGACTGTAACTCATGTGTGTGTGTGTGTGTGTGTGTGTGTGTGTGTGTTTTGCAGTGACTCCAGACTGTAACTCTTGTGTGTGTGTGTGTGTGTGTGTGTGTGTGTGTGTGTGTGTGAGTGTGATCTGCAGTGACTCCAGACTGTAACTCATGTGTGTGGTGTGTGTGTGTGTGTGTGTGTGTGTGTGTGTGTGTGTGTGTGTTCTGCAGTGACTCCAGACTGTAACTCATGTGTGTGTGTGTGTGTGTGTGTGTGTGTGAGTGTGATCTGCAGTGACTCCAGACTGTAACTCATGTGTGTGTGTGTGTGTGTGTGTGTGTGTGTGTGTGTGTGTTCTGCAGTGACTCCAGACTGTAACTCCTGTATTGTGTGTGTGTTTGTGTGTGTGTGTTCTGCAGTGACTCCAGACTGTAACTCTTGTGTGTGTGTGTGTGTGTGTGTGTGTGAGTGTGATCAGCAGTGACTCCAGACTGTAACTCATGTGTGTGTGTGTGTGTGTGTGTGTGTTCTGCAGTGACTCCAGACTGTAACTCCTGTATTGTGTGTGTGTTTGTGTGTGTGTGTTCTGCAGTGACTCCAGAGTGTAACTCTTGTGTGTGTGTGTGTGTGTGTGTGTGTGTGTGTGTGATCTGCAGTGACTCCAGACTGTAACTCATGTGTCTGTGTGTGTGTGTGTGTGTGTGTGTGTGATCTGCAGTGACTCCAGACTGTAACTCATGTGTCTGTGTGTGTGTGTGTGTGTGTTCTGCAGTGACTCCAGACTGTAACTCCTGTATTGTGTGTGTGTTTGTGTGTGTGTGTGTGTTTGTGTGTGTGTGTTCTGCAGTGACTCCAGACTGTAACTCTTGTGTGTGTGTGTGTGTGTGTGATCTGCAGTGACTCCAGACTGTAACTCATGTGTCTGTGTGTGTGTGTGTGTGTGTGTGTGTTCTGCAGTGACTCCAGACTGTAACTCCTGTATTGTGTGTGTGTTTGTGTGTGTGTGTTCTGCAGTGACTCCAGACTGTAACTCCTGTATTGTGTGTGTGTGTGTGTGTGTGTGTGTGCGTGTGTTCTTCAGTGACTCCAGATTGTAACTCCTGTATTGTGTGTGTGTTTATGTGTGTGTGTGTGTGTGTGTGTGTGTTCTGCATTGACTCCAGATTGTAACTCCTGTATTGTGTGTGTTTGTGTGTGTGTGTGTGTGTGTGTTTGTGTGTGTGTGTTCTGCAGTGACTCCAGACTGTAACTCCTGTATTGTGTGTGTGTGTGTGTGTGTGTGTGTGTGTGTGTGCGTGTTCTGCAGTGACTCCAGATTGTAACTCCTGTATTGTGTGTGTGTTTATGTGTGTGTGTGTGTGTGTTCTGCATTGACTCCAGATTGTAACTCCTGTATTGTGTGTGTGTTTGTCTGTGTGTGTGTGTGTGTGTGTGTGTGTTCTGCAGTGACTCCAGACTGTAACTCCTGTATTGTGTGTGTGTTTGTGTGTGTGTGTGTGTTTGTGTGTGTGTGTTCTGCAGTGACTCCAGACTGTAACTCCTGTATTGTGTGTGTATGTGTGTGTGTGTGTGTGTGTGTGTGTGTGCGTGTGTTCTTCAGTGACTCCAGATTGTAACTCCTGTATTGTGTGTGTGTTTATGTGTGTGTGTGTGTGTGTGTGTGTGTGTTCTGCATTGACTCCAGATTGTAACTCCTGTATTGTGTGTGTGTTTGTGTAACAGAGACGAGCAGTAGCTCAAACGCCTGTCAGGATCAGAAGGCTCTTCATGACCGGATGGACGCTGTAGAGAAGGTGAGATCACTGAAGCAGCTCAGTATCATCAGCGTTTAATCAGACTAAAGTCTCTCTTAAGGCAATCTGAGGAAAGTCATGCGTCACGTGAGCTCTGTTAATGCCAGTGTGTCCTTTACCTCTGGCTGATCACATGTGTCTCTTCTCTGATTCTTTCAGCATTAATCAAACGCTTATCTTATCATTCGTCCCAGCTCAGTTTTGTTTTTTCAGTCTAATTATTTAATTTTTTTAAAAAAAAATTTGGCATCACTGTAATGCCAGCTGACATCTATGGAAGCTTGTTTATTTAAAAAAAAATAATTGAGAGTTAATTTGAGACTTTCACCATTCTGACATTTTTCCTCCTAATTCTGAGCTTACATCTTGCATTTCTTTTTTACTTTTTCCTCTAAATTGTGAGTTTACATCTTGCAAATTTGTGACTTTTCCCCTCTAAATTATGAATCTACATCTTGTAGTTTTTTTACATTTCTGTCCTTTAAATTCTTACTTTACATCTTGCAAATTTGTGACTTTTTTCCTCTAAGTTCTGAGTTTAACTCTTGTCATTTTTTTTCTCTCTAAATTCTGAGTGTGTGTCTTGCAAAATTGTCAAATTTTTCTCTACCAATTATGTTTATTTCTTGGAAATATGTGACTTTTGTCCTCTAAATTCTGTTTAAATCTTGCAAATTTATGAATTTTTTTTGTCCTCTAAATTCTGAGTTTTTCCCCTTTAAATTGAGTTTACGCCTTGTATTTTATTTTATTTTATTTTTTTTTTTTTTTACTTTTTTCCCTTCTAAATCCTGAGTTTGCATCTTGTAGTTTTTTATTTTTTTCCCTCTAAATTCTAAGGTTAACTCTTGCAAATTTCTGACTTTCTCCCTCTAAATTATGAATCTGTATCTTGTAGTTTTTTACTTTTCTGTCCTCTGAATATCTTGCAAATTTGTGATATTTCTCCCTGTGTTCTGAGTTCACATCTTACAAATGACTTTTGACTTTTTTCCCCCTTAAATTCTGAGTTTCCATCTTGCAAATTTGTGATTTTTTATTTTTTTTTCCCTCTATATTCTGAATTAACATCTTGCAAATTTGTTATTTTTTCCCCCTGAGTTTCCATCTTGGAAATGTATTACTTTTTTACCTCCAAGTTTGCATCTTGTAGCTTTTGTTCTTTTTCCCTCTCTTGAGTTTACATCTTGCAAATTTATGACCTTTTTCCTTCTAAATTATTAGTTTATTTCTTGGAAATTTGTGATTTTTTCCCTCAAAATTCTGAGTTTAATTTCTTTCAAATTTGTCACTTTTTCCATCTCAGTTTTTAAGTGTGCATCTTGTAGTTTTTGACTTTTTTTCCTCCTAAGTTTTTATCTTGGAAATTGTTTACTTTTTCCCCTCTAAATTCTAAGTTTGCATCTTGTAGTTTTTGACTTTTATCTCCTCTAAATTCTGAGTTTACATCTTGTAAATTTATGACTTTTTTCATTCTAAATTCTGTGTATATCTTGGAAATTTTTTTACCTCTAAATTCTAAGTTTGATTAGAAGATGATTTTGCTCTTTTCACATAGACACACAGTATTATGTGTAAAAGCATCTCATGATTGTGTGTGTGTGTGTGTGTGTGTGTGTGTTCAGCGGGTGGACGACTCTCTTCAGAGGCTGGAATCTGAACTGGCTCTTCTTCTGGATGCCGTCGAGGCCCCTGAGTGGAGCCCCCTGCTGGAAAAACCGCTCATCGACATTCTGGACGAGCCGCCAGCTCCAGACTCATAAGAACATCATCATCATCATCAGAGGAGGAGGAGGGGTGTGTCAATCTCACAGACTGTCAAACAATAACATTATGACCTTTTTTTTTTTCAAAAACTGTAATGACAATGTTTTCTTTTTCACCTTTTTTCCCCAGAAAAATAGGAGTGTCTAGAATGTAAAATTAGCAACTAAAATTAGTAAATTAAACCTAGTTTCCAGGGGCCTCATTCATAAAATGTTGCGCAGAAACCATCCTAAATTTGATCTTATGATCATCTCTCGAATATGCATACGATTGATTCATAGAATGAATGTACGAACAGAAAATGTGCGTACGCCTCTCTTTCAGATGTGAAATCTATGAATCGCAAATGATCTTGAACTTGCACGCAATTGAATGGTTTCAGCTATCTGCCTTGTAAACGACTCCTAATTAATGTCATTAACATATTCACCAATCATCATAATTTAGAACAGCGAGCTGCAAGAACAGCTTACATTTTCAAAAACCTGCAATACTCCAACAATAAAAAGTGTGTACGTCTGCTCAGACCCTGAAGTGATGCTAAGCACTGTTCCACGTCAAAGACAGTTTTTATAAGTATGAGCGCTGGCGTGGATTTAAGCGTACGCACACTCTAAGATCAAATCTGAGCGTACGCACGCTTTATAAATGAGGCCCCAGAAGTTTTAAGAGTTTAATGTTCTTCAGGTATTCTACTTTTAAATTTTCATTTTCTTTATGAAATATATAATTTTATCACTTTTTCTATTTTGATTTCCGGGTGAAATATGATCCTGAAGTTTCTTTGTGAGATCATGAAGTTCTGGTCCTATAATAAGTCCGAACAGGTTTTTTATTTTTTTTTTTATTTTTTTTTTTAAAGCTTTTTGCATTAAAATTAAATGACTCATTTATACTATTTTACTGCATGTCAGTGTTTTCTTCTGTTGTTTGTTTGGAACTGTATTATAATAAATGATTTGAAGAGTGGATGTTCACATGATCAATCACTGTATGCATGTGAATATACAAAAATAACACATAACGTTTACAGTGTACATACAGTGAACACTTTCTCTTTTCTTTATTCAATCCAGGAAACCTGTTGCTTGTTCAGACTCCCAGCATGCATTGCTTTCATGTGCTGTTGTTTCTGTTGTTAAAGTAACTTGTTTTGTGTTCAGAGTTTGTAATTTTGTTTTAATGTGCTGCATCTCACTAGCCTCTTATCTGATAGATTTACTATCATATAATTATTTTTATATTATGATCTGACTGATTCATGCTGTCATGAACATGCTCTATTAATAAAATAATGTATCCACATTTTTGACATCAGACAACAGACAAAATGTGTCCCAGTTTACCCAAAATTCACCATACAATATTGAATTAAAACAAATATCTATTGTCTTAATTTTTTTTATTGTTTTAAACATATTTTAAATTTTCATCTTGAGGCCTGTTGTATAGAAACTGAACGTCAATGTGAAAAAAAAAATCAAGGTTAAAAACTTTAAAAAGCAAAAAAGGATTTTTAAAAGAGAAAAAAAAAAACGTTTTGAAGAGAGAAGAAGCTTTTTGAAGAGAAAAAAAGTCTTTTTTTTAATAGAGAGAAAAAAGTTTTCTGATAAGAGAAAAAAAGGCTTTTTAAAGAGATTTTTTTGGAATAGAAAAAACTTTTTTTAAAGGGAGAAAAAAAATTAAGAGAAAAAAAAGGTTTTGAAGACGAAAAAATTGGGAGAGAAAAAATACAGAGGTAGAGAGAAAAATATCTTGGAACTTAAAAAGGTTTTAAGACACTATTATGAGGATCTACTAGTGAGAAAATGAAAACTGCCTATTCTCAAAAAAAAATTGAAAACATATTACAAATATGCAGCAACATAAAACATAGAACTACAAAAATTCCCCAAATTTAATTTTTAAAAATGTGTCTGTGCAGCATTAGACATTTTTTGCATAATCAGCAATATTTTCACGATGAAGTTTTTCTCTTGTGTTACTGATTTGTGTTCAAAAGATACTTTTTAGAAAGACAAAAACTGCAAAGAGATAATTTTGATCAGGATAAAAAAAAAAAATAAAAAAAAAAAACAATGACATGATATATATATATATATATATATATATATATATATATATTCTTTTTTGCTTTCATACTATCTTTTCCATGAAGTTTGCATTGATGTCACGTTACTGAACGAACAGATTCAGAATGTAAACCTGGAATGACTGAGCATTTAGTGACTTTCTGGAGGATTTGTAGTGAAATGTTTCTTCTTCTGTATGTCTGTGTCGTGTTCATCAGCAGATGGTGTGAATCTGAGCAGATGGAAGGAGAACATGTTTATATAGAAGCAGGAAACAAACATCTTGCTGCTTTGCTGACATTTTTAACCCACACGTGATTCAGAGACAAACACACAACTTCACACACACACACACACACACACACACACACTTCCCATACAGCTCTATATATATATATATATATATATATATATATATATATATATATATATATATATATATATATATTTAATTTCTTTTATTCTGGCCAAAAAAAAAAATTTCAACGCATGCTAAGTATGTGTTGTAAATGTTAAAACTTAATAATAAAAAAAAAATTATCTTTTGGAAATGTGAAATATATTTAGTTTCAATCTTCATATGACAAAATATATTTAAAAATTATTTTAGGGGCAAGAAAATACATTTCCAATCTTACAGTAGCCTTCATTTAGGAAAATCATTAAAAAAATTAAAATAAAAAACAGTAAAAATTTAAAAATAAATAAATAAAAAACCTTAAAAAACATTATTGTTTGTTACTTGAAATAAAATGAGCATTAACTGAAAAAAAAAAAATTATATATATATATATATATATATATATATATATATATATATATATATAACCTTATCCTTGTTGTTTTTCAGCAAGCTGCCAAAGGCAATATTTTTTATTTTCATTTAGTTTAACATAATGTACAAAAACAACTTAAAAAAAATAAATTATATATATATATATATATATATATATATATATATATATATATATATATATATATACACACACATTTATTTTAGGATTTTTTAAAATATATTTATCTATAAAATATATCAAATTAAATATATTTGATTTGTTAGAAATAAAGAGGCACAAGAACATAATACTTTATTCATACTTTAATGATCGTCAAAACAATCTATGGGTTGCCAAAATATTCAAGAGAATCTATGTATACGTACAGTATCATGCCGTCCACATTACAATGGAGAACAAGGTTAAAGTCAGCCGTCTGGTCTGAAACCAGATTGAGCGTTCACACCACAGACTGACTTCAGATTAAACATTCCATGAGTTCACTTCTTACAATAAATGCTTCTTTACAAATGTTACTGTGTTTCTATGAGCTTTACACACACACACACACACACACACACACACACTCAAACTCACACACACGCAGGCACTCATTTGGATTAGAAATGGCTATGCAAATGGTACAAAAGCTTTGGCGTTTTTACCTACAAGTTGTGCCTGCACACTTGAGAGAGATTTTAAACAAGACGTCGCTTCATAAAACCTCTCATTATCATATTGTCTATATTTAAACTGGTGTATGTCAGTCAGCACATCCACATAAAACTGTGGAAAATACTGGGCTTTTCACTATGTACATGTTTACATGATGAAGCGGTGGGTTTACGCTAGTGATTCACTACAAGTGTGAATTAATGCTACGCTCAACACACACACACACACACACACACACACACTCACACACACACACACACACACACACACACACACACACAAACACACAGAGCTATAAATCAATCTTATTCTGGCGTCCTATAGAGATTCATAAGCAGCAGAGATGAATTCAAACCTTCACTGAGTTTAAGAGTCTAACAGTCAGAAAGGAGTTTGGCAACATGTGAGCGCAGGGCAGGAAAGTAGCGACAACAGACAAATATACTAGAGAAATCAGCATCTTCATCATCTTCATCATCATCAAACACGTCTGTCCTTAAACACGCTAAAATCAGAGATTGTGGCTCACACTGCCAGTCCAAAAAGTC
>CM077243.1:652320-654820 GCA_039654775.1 Spinibarbus caldwelli
TCCGAGATACATATACGATCGCCAAAGTCTTTTGGATATCGACAAGACATACAAACTCAAACTCTCGCCGGCGGCTACTGAGAAGCTACGAGGCCTTTGTTTACTGCTGGAGCCGGACCTCGAGACCGCGGCCTCGCCTACTGACGCTACCCGCACAAGGCGGCGTCGCAAGCGGTGTGAGAGAGGACGGAAGCGCAGTAAGCGCGGAGGTATACGAGCTAGGCTGAGGGCTAACCCCACAAGACCGGCTCTTCCAACACTCATGCTCTCAAACGTTCGCTCTCTGGAAAACAAACTGGACTTAATTCAACTCAGTCGATCTACACAGCATGAGGAAAGGGATTGTTGTGTGTTTGTTTTCACTGAAACATGGCTAAACGACAACATCCCGGACTCCGCCATTCAGCTGCACGGCCTAACCTGCTACCGAGCGGATAGAGATTCATCACTGTCTGGTAAGACTCGCGGGGGTGGCTTGTGTGTGTATATCAACAAAGAATGGTGTAACAATGCTGCGGTAGTGACAAAACACTGTTCATCACTGGTGGAGTTTATGTTTGTGAAGTGTCGACCGTTCTATCTGCCGCGGGAGTTCACGGCCATTGTTATTGTCGCGGTTTACATTCCTCCGTGTGCAAACGCAAAGGACGCGCTTCGCGAGCTGTACAGCGCCATCAGCGAACAACAAACAAATAACCCTGACGGCTTTTTCATCATAGCCGGTGACTTCAACCACGCAAACTTAAAGACAGTTTTGCCAAAGTTCTACCAACATGTGAACTTTGCAACAAGGGGAAACAACACGCTGGACTTTGTTTACACAACAGTTAAGAACGCATACAAAGCCGAACCCCGCCCCCACCTCGGGTACTCGGACCACATCTCTGTTATGCTAATCCCAGCATATAGCCCACTTCTCAAACTCACCAAACCGGTTCAAAAGCAGATCACAGTATGGCCAGACAATGCCACCTCAGCACTGCAGGACTGCTTCCAGGACACAGACTGGAACATGTTTAAAGAGGCGGCCACCTACAACAACCACACAGACCTGCAGGAGTACACCGAAACTGTGACTGCTTACATCAAAAAGTGCATAGATGATGTGACAGTCACCAAAACCATCACCACACGTGCCAACCAGAAGCCATGGATGACAGCAGAGGTTCGTGGGCTGCTAAAGACCAGAGATGAAGCATTCAGATCAGGAGATAAAGCAGCCCTCAAAACAGCAAGAACCAATCTGTCTCATGGCATCAAGAAGGCAAAACATCAGTATGCTAAAAAAATCAACAATCACTTCACAGACAGCAGAGACACTCGGACCCTATGGCAAGCCATTCAGACCATCACTGACTACAAGCCCCTGCCACAGGCCAGTGATGATGACACATCTTTACCAGAGGCACTCAACCACTTCTACTCACGATTTGAGATACAGAACGACACACCTGCACAGAAACTACTCACATCTCCAAACGACCAGGTACTCTGTCTCTCTCCAGTCGACGTAAGGAAGACCCTATCCAGGATTAATCTACGAAAGGCTGCGGGCCCTGACAACATACCTGGACGTGTACTGAAAGACTGTGCTGCACAGCTGACGGATGTCCTAACAGACATCTTCAACATCTCGCTGAGCCAGGCAGTCGTCCCCACGTGTCTCAAATCCACCTCCATAATTCCAGTACCAAAGAAGTCACCTGTGTCCTGTCTGAATGACTATCGTCCCATAGCACTGACCCCAATCATGATGAAGTGCTTTGAGAGGTTAGTCATGCAGCACATCAAGTCCAGTCTTCCAAACACGCTGGACCCACTCCAGTTTGCATACCGTCCAAACCGTTCCACGGACGATGCAATATCCACCACTCTCCACCTAGCTCTTACCCATCTGGAACAGAAAGACTCTTATGTAAGAATGCTGTTCATTGACTTCAGCTCAGCATTCAACACAATAATCCCACAACAGCTCATCCACAAACTAAACCTGCTGGGCCTTAACACCTCCCTCTGTAATTGGATCCTGGACTTTTTAACTGCAAGACCTCAGTCAGTCCGTGTCGGCCGCAACACCTCCAGCACTACCACACTGAACACAGGTGCCCCACAAGGCTGTGTGCTCAGCCCGCTGCTCTTCACGCTGCTGACCCACGACTGCACTGCCAAGTCCAGCTCCAACCACATCATCAAGTTTGCTGATGACACAACTGTGGTAGGCCTCATCAGCAACAACGATGAAACGCACTACAGAGAGGAAGTGGCACAGCTGGCTGAATGGTGTGGTGCTAACAACCTGTCCCTCAATGTGGGTAAGACGAAAGAGGTTGTGATGGACTTTAGGAGAAACTCTGTTGACCACCCCCCGCTGACCATCGACGGCTCAACCGTGGAGAGAGTCGGCAGCACTAAATTCCTGGGAGTGCACATCACAGAGGATCTCACCTGGACCACCAACGTCACGTCACTCAACAAGAAGGGACAACAGCGCCTCCACTTT
>CM077243.1:659820-677320 GCA_039654775.1 Spinibarbus caldwelli
TGGCTGAAGATCAGTGTGAGTCGTGTTTGTTAGAAAACAGTCTGTAGTTTATGAGTTTGATACACAATTGCTGTCTTTGAGGATCATGATGGTGTTTTTTCAGATGGTTCTCAGGGACTTTCTGTAAGTGTGTGTGTGTGTGACTAGAACATCTGGTTCTGATATGGAACCACACAAACCCATGAGATTTCACGCATGAACTGCTGGAGGCTCATCTGTATCAGCAGATCTTGAGTTTCGCTGAGGAAGGGTTGATTGTGTGAGATGACGTGATCAGAGGAGGTGATTAGTGTGATGTGTGTGATCTCACGCTCGTGGAATGAACACACACACACATGCTCTCATTTTCTCTTTTTATTGGCTCAGGAAACTCTCCATCAAGCCCAGAAGAGTTAAACTAAACGAATGTGTGGCATTACTGCTTCATCAGCGGTTAAAGGGACAGTTCATCCTCAAATCGTCAATCTGTCAGCATTTACTCTCCTCATGTCACTCAAACCTGCATGACTTTCTTTCTTCTGCTTCAATATGTTTAATAGTTTTAGAACAACAGGAAAAAACAAGATGACATTTTAAATGACATAAATGTCTTTCTTCTGTGTAGATGTTTCAGAATCAGAATTAGTTTTATTTGCTAAGTGTGTGTAAACACAAGAATTTTTTTTTTTAAGGAGCTCTTGGTACATACATGCATACATATCTGACATGAGAACAGAAAGAACATTTAAATGAGTAAGTAAAAAATAACAATGTGGTATGAATCTGGCACAGAAGATTTGTGCATTGCCTACTCTATATACAGCTGTATAAATAAAAAAATAATTCAGGTGAATGTTCACACACCATACATGATGACTACAGCTATAGTTTATTAGTATTAATCAATTTTTGTTTACTGTATTGATCTGGATATATAATTTTGTTTTCTTTTACTTTGTTTATTTAACTATTTATTTTAATTGTATTGTAGTGCTTTGACTATTAGAAAGGCACTTTACAGATAAAATGTATTATCATTCTCAATGTATCATAGCTTATGCATGGATAATATTGTAATTTTTAGCTGCTTTTGTGTTCTGTAGAAGAAGGAAAGTCATATGGTTTTGAAACAACATGAAGGCAAGAAAATGAAAGATTTTTGGGTGAACTTTCCCTTTAAACTTGAAACTCTGCAGAATCAGTCTGTTTTTCTAGAATTGTGGACATGAAAATGTGACTGTTCTGCATTATTATTTTGTGCATCTGTAGGTTTGTGAGATGGATGTGTATATATATAATGTATGTATGTGTGTGTATATATATATATATATATATATATATATATATATATATACATACAGTGGGTACGGAAAGTATTCAGACCCCCTTAAATTTTTCACTCTTTGTTATATTGCAGCCATTTGCTAAAATCATTTAAGTTCATTTTTTTTCCTCATTAATGTACACACAGCACCCCATATTGACAGAAAAACACAGAATTGTTGACATTTTTGCAGATTTATTAAAAAAGAAAAAACTGAAATATCACATGGTCCTAAGTATTCAGACCCTTTGCTGTGACACTCATATATTTAACTCAGGTGCTGTCCATTTCTTCTGATCATCCTTGAGATGGTTCTACACCTTCATTTGAGTCCAGCTGTGTTTGATTATACTGATTGGACTTGATTAGGAAAGCCACACACCTGTCTATATAAGACCTTACAGCTCACAGTGCATGTCAGAGCAAATGAGAATCATGAGGTCAAAGGAACTGCCTGAAGAGCTCAGAGACAGAATTGTGGCAAGGCACAGATCTGGCCAAGGTTACAAAAACATTTCTGCTGCACTTAAGGTTCCTAAGAGCACAGTGGCCTCCATAATCCTTAAATGGAAGACATTTGGGACGACCAGAACCCTTCCTAGAGCTGGCCGTCCGGCCAAACTGAGCTATCGGGGGAGAAGAGCCTTGGTGAGAGAGGTAAAGAAGAACCCAAAGATCACTATGGCTGAGCTCCAGAGATGCAGTCGGGAGATGGGAGAAAGTTGTAGAAAGTCAACCATCACTGCAGCCCTCCACCAGTCGGGGCTTTATGGCAGAGTGGCCCAACGGAAGCCTCTCCTCAGTGCAAGACACATGAAAGCCCGCATGAAGGACTCCAAGATGGTGAGAAATAAGATTCTCTGGTCTGATGAGACCAAGATAGAACTTTTTGGCCTTAATTCTAAGCGGTATGTGTGGAGAAAACCAGCATCATGCTGTGGGGGTGTTTTTCAGCTGCAGGGACAGGACGACTGGTTGCAATCGAGGGAAAGATGAATGCGGCCAAGTACAGGGATATCCTGGACGAAAACCTTCTCCAGAGTGCTCAGGACCTCAGACTGGGCCGAAGGTTTACCTTCCAACAAGACAATGACCCCAAGCACACAGCTAAAATAACGAAGGAGTGGCTTCACAGCAACTCCGTGACTGTTCTTGAATGGCCCAGCCAGAGCCCTGACTTAAACCCAATTGAGCATCTCTGGAGAGACCTAAAAATAGCTGTCCACCAACGTTTACCATCCAACCTGACAGAACTGGAGAGGATCTGCAAGGAGGAATGGCAGAGGATCCCCAAATCCAGGTGTGAAAAACTTGTTGCATCTTTCCCAAAAAGACTCATGGCTGTATTAGATCAAAAGGGTGCTTCTACTAAATACTGAGCAAAGGGTCTGAATACTTAGGACCATGTGATATTTCAGTTTTTCTTTTTTAATAAATCTGCAAAAATGTCAACAATTCTGTGTTTTTCTGTCAATATGGGGTGCTGTGTGTACATTAATGAGGGAAAAAAATGAACTTAAATGATTTTAGCAAATGGCTGCAATATAACAAAGAGTGAAAAATTTAAGGGGGTCTGAATACTTTCCGTACCCACTGTATATATATATATATATATTAGCAAATTAAACTTAATAAATGGTGTTTTCTGTGCTGTCTGTGAGTCATGACGTGTGAGCAGCAGATGAAGTGACGTCAGATGGAAAAGCACATCAGTCTCTGTGTTTCTCAGGGAACATCCTGCAGCACTTACAGAGAGGATCTATTAAAATGCTGCTCACGACAGGAAGTTTAATGCAAAAACAAAGATTGCGGAGGTGGGAATCCAGCGGGAAACTCATGAAACATAACAAGCCCTGAGAGCGGAAACACTCCTGTAAAAGCTGAGAGACACGTGTGTGTGTGTTATAGTGTGTGTGTGTGTGTGTGTGTGTGTGTGTGTGTGTGTGTTATAGTGTGTGAGTGTGTTATAGTGTGTGAGTGTGTTATAGTGTGTGAGTGTGTGTGTGTGTGTGTGAGAGTGAGTGTGTTATAGTGTGTGTGTGTGTGTGTGTGTGTGTGTGTTATAGTGTGTGAGTGTGTTATAGTGTGTGAGTGTGTGTGTGTGAGAGTGAGTGTGTTATAGTGTGTGTGTGAGTGTGTGTGTGTGTGTGTTATAGTGTGTGAGTGTGTTATAGTGTGTGTGTGTGAGAGTGAGTGTGTTATAGTGTGTGTGTGTGTGAGTGAGTGTGTTATAGTGTGTGTGTGTGTGTTATAGTGTTTGTGAGGGTAAAAGCAGTGAATGGAAAGTTGTGACATCTGGGGTTCCCCAAGGTGGAGTTGTGTCACCATATCTGTTTTTACTTCATATGTCAACCCATGAAGTCAGTTTTGGTGATACACTGAACACAGTTTATGCAGATGATATTGGTATATCACGAGCTGTAAAGTTAAAAGACATAGAAACAGACAAAAAGATGGAAATGGAGGCACTTGCTTTGGAAACTTGGGTGCAAAATAACATGCTCTTGAATGGAAACAAATCTGCCGAAATAAGGATATGTTTTGCAAAAAATTCAATACAACCACCAGCCAAAATACCTAGGGTGTCATCTTGACAATCACTTAAATGGAAATTATCACATTGAGGAGTGTGTAAAAAAGGCATCTCAACATCTTCACTTTTTGACAATGTTTGCAAAACATGGAGCTTCTGCTGATGATTTAGTCAGTAAGTATTGCTCCTTGATCAGACCCTGTCTGGAGTATGCAAATGTGCTGTTAGTTGGCTGCACAAAAAAGCAAGCAGCTTTGCTGGAAAGCATGCAAAAGAGAGCACAGCGAATCATTGAGAGATTTACTTACACATCAATACATCTACCTGATTTACAAGGTCGGAGAGAACAAGCCACCATCAAATTAATTCAAGAGTGATCACCCCCTTCATGATCTTTTTCCACCAACCAGGGGTGAAAAAACTGGTCGGCTTCTTAGGAAGCAAAGCAATTTGACATTATTCAAAGCAAGGACAAAATGTTATGCTAGTTCTACCAGTCCTTTTGGTATTAGTCTGTTCAATGAATGTAATGTGGATGCTTAGGTTTCTTTTTGCAGTTGCACTTGCATGCTTCAAAACTTTTTATGACTATGTGCGTGTGAATGGATGTATATTTTACTTATGTATGGACAGACGTATATATATATATATGTGCAAAAGTATATATTTTATTATTTTTTGGAGAAGTATTATTGAATTTGTTTTGAAAATTTTGTTTTTATATTTCTCAGGTATTTTGTATTTTACTTTTTTTTTTCCTTGCAATTTTATCTTTCAATGCACTTTCTGCTATAATTCAATCTCAGTATTGCTAAGCAGAAAGTAAATAAACTTCAAACTCAAACTCAAACTTCAAACTCAAACTTGTGAGTGTGTTATAGTGTTTGTGTGTGAGTGAGTGTGTTATAATGTGTGTGTGTGTGTGTGTGTTATAGTGATTGTGAATGTGTTATAGTGTGTTTGTGTGTGAGTGAGTGTGTTATAGTGTGTTATAATGTGTGTGTTTGTGTGTGTTATAGTGATTGTGAATGTTATAGTGTGTTTGTGTGTGAGTGTGTTATAGTGTGTGTGTGTGTGTGTGTGTTATAGTGTGTGTGTGTGTTATAGTGTTTGTGTAACATGAGCTCTCATCATCTGTTGTCATCATTATTCAGTCAGTGTGTTGCTGTAACTGTACTTTCTCGTGTCCAGATGATGATTGTGTTGATGTTTGAGGTGAATCTCTGATCCGTTTCCAGAAACACTTCTCAGAAGCCGTGCAGGCGTGTGATTGATGTTTAATGTGTTTTGCAGTGACTCCAGACTGTAACTCATGTGTGTGTGTGTGTGTGTGTGTGTGTGTGTGTTTTGCAGTGACTCCAGACTGTAACTCATGTGTGTGTGTGTGTGTGTGTGTGTGTGTGTGTGTGTGTGTGTGTGTGTTTTGCAGTGACTCCAGACTGTAACTCATGTGTGTGTGTGTGTGTGTGTGTGTGTGTGTGTGTGTGTGTGTTTTGCAGTGACTCCAGACTGTAACTCATGTGTGTGTGTGTGTGTGTGTGTGTGTGTGTGTGTTTTGCAGTGACTCCAGACTGTAACTCTTGTGTGTGTGTGTGTGTGTGTGTGTGTGTGTGTGAGTGTGATCTGCAGTGACTCCAGACTGTAACTCATGTGTGTGTGTGTGTGTGTGTGTGTGTGTGTGTGTGTGTGTGTGTGTGTGTGTGTGTGTGTGTGTTCTGCAGTGACTCCAGACTGTAACTCATGTGTGTGTGTGTGTGTGTGTGTGTGTGTGTGTGTGTGAGTGTGATCTGCAGTGACTCCAGACTGTAACTCATGTGTGTGTGTGTGTGTTCTGCAGTGACTCCAGACTGTAACTCCTGTATTGTGTGTGTGTTTGTGTGTGTGTGTTCTGCAGTGACTCCAGACTGTAACTCTTGTGTGTGTGTGTGTGTGTGAGTGTGATCAGCAGTGACTCCAGACTGTAACTCATGTGTGTGTGTGTGTGTGTGTGTGTTCTGCAGTGACTCCAGACTGTAACTCCTGTATTGTGTGTGTGTTTGTGTGTGTGTGTTCTGCAGTGACTCCAGACTGTAACTCTTGTGTGTGTGTGTGTGTGTGTGTGTGTGATCTGCAGTGACTCCAGACTGTAACTCATGTGTCTGTGTGTGTGTGTGTGTGTGTGTGTGTGTGTGATCTGCAGTGACTCCAGACTGTAACTCATGTGTCTGTGTGTGTGTGTGTGTGTGTGTTCTGCAGTGACTCCAGACTGTAACTCCTGTATTGTGTGTGTGTTTGTGTGTGTGTGTGTTTGTGTGTGTGTGTTCTGCAGTGACTCCAGACTGTAACTCTTGTGTGTGTGTGTGTGTGTGTGTGATCTGCAGTGACTCCAGACTGTAACTCATGTGTCTGTGTGTGTGTGTGTGTGTGTGTGTGTTCTGCAGTGACTCCAGACTGTAACTCCTGTATTGTGTGTGTGTTTGTGTGTGTGTGTTCTGCAGTGACTCCAGACTGTAACTCCTGTATTGTGTGTGTGTGTGTGTGTGTGTGTGTGCGTGTTCTTCAGTGACTCCAGATTGTAACTCCTGTATTGTGTGTGTGTTTATGTGTGTGTGTGTGTGTGTTCTGCATTGACTCCAGATTGTAACTCCTGTATTGTGTGTGTTTGTGTGTGTGTGTGTGTGTGTTTGTGTGTGTGTGTTCTGCAGTGACTCCAGACTGTAACTCCTGTATTGTGTGTGTGTGTGTGTGTGTGTGTGTGTGCCTGTTCTGCAGTGACTCCAGATTGTAACTCCTGTATTGTGTGTGTGTTTATGTGTGTGTGTGTGTGTGTGTGTGTGTTCTGCATTGACTCCAGATTGTAACTCCTGTATTGTGTGTGTGTTTGTCTGTGTGTGTGTGTGTGTGTGTGTGTGTGTGTTCTGCAGTGACTCCAGACTGTAACTCCTGTATTGTGTGTGTGTTTGTGTGTGTGTGTGTGTTTGTGTGTGTGTGTTCTGCAGTGACTCCAGACTGTAACTCCTGTATTGTGTGTGTATGTGTGTGTGTGTGTGTGTGTGTGTGCGTGTGTTCTTCAGTGACTCCAGATTGTAACTCCTGTATTGTGTGTGTGTTTATGTGTGTGTGTGTGTGTGTGTGTGTGTGTTCTGCATTGACTCCAGATTGTAACTCCTGTATTGTGTGTGTGTTTGTGTAACAGAGACGAGCAGTAGCTCAAACGCCTGTCAGGATCAGAAGGCTCTTCATGACCGGATGGACGCTGTAGAGAAGGTGAGATCACTGAAGCAGCTCAGTATCATCAGCGTTTAATCAGACTAAAGTCTCTCTTAAGGCAATCTGAGGAAAGTCATGCGTCACGTGAGCTCTGTTAATGCCAGTGTGTCCTTTACCTCTGGCTGATCACATGTGTCTCTTCTCTGATTCTTTCAGCATTAATCAAACGCTTATCTTATCATTCGTCCCAGCTCAGTTTTGTTTTTTCAGTCTAATTATTTAATTTTTTTAAAAAAAATTTTGGCATCACTGTAATGCCAGCTGACATCTATGGAAGCTTGTTTATTTAAAAAAAAATAATTGAGAGTTAATTTGAGACTTTCACCATTCTGACATTTTTCCTCCTAATTCTGAGCTTACATCTTGCATTTCTTTTTTACTTTTTCCTCTAAATTGTGAGTTTACATCTTGCAAATTTGTGACTTTTCCCCTCTAAATTATGAATCTACATCTTGTAGTTTTTTACATTTCTGTCCTTTAAATTCTTACTTTACATCTTGCAAATTTGTGACTTTTTTCCTCTAAGTTCTCAAACGCCTTACCACTTCTAGCACGCACAAATCAGGCAACCAACTTGATTTAATTTACACACACAATTGCACTGCAGATAACATTCTGGTGCAACCACTACATATCTCTGACCATTTCTTCATTTCTTTTACATTACTTTTTGATACCCATGTGCCATCAACCCCCTTACCGGTTACTTTTAGACGAAACTTACGCTCCCTTTCTCCCTCACATCTGTCCTCTGTAGTATCCTCCTCTCTTCCCTCACCTACCCATTTCTCATCTCTGGATGTGAATGCAGCTACTGACACTCTATGCCAGACCTTAACCTCTTGTCTTGACGACATTTGTCCTCTCTCCTCCAGCCCAGCACGGGTTGCCCCTTCTAACCCCTGGTTATCCGAGGTTCTTCGTGAACATCGGACCAAACTCAGAGCGGCAGAGAGAAAATGGCGCAAATCAAACAATCCGTCGGACCTGAGTAGGTATCAGTCCTTGCTCTCATCTTTCTCTGCTGAAGTCCACACTGCCAAATCCTCACATTTCCACGACAAGATCAACAGCGCTCCAGACATGCGTAACCTCTTCAGAACATTTAATTCTCTCCTCTGTCCCCCTCCACCACCTCCCACCACTTCTATAACAGCTGATGACTTTGCCACTTTTTTTACAGGCAAAACTAGAACAATCAGTAGTCAGTTCTCTCCTCCACACACACACGACCTCCAACCAACCACATCCACTGCTAAAACTCCCATCTTCTCCTTCTGTCCACTCACTGAGGCTGAGGTATCCAAACTTCTCCTCTCCAGCCATCCTACAACATGTCCTCTAGACCCAATCCCATCACACCTTCTCCAAGCAATCTCTCCCACACTCTTACCAGCACTCACACACATCATCAACACATCTCTCCTCACAGGCATTTTCCCCACTGCGTTCAAGCAGGCTCGGGTAACCCCACTGCTCAAGAAACCTACATTAAACACTTCTCTTACTGAAAACTACAGACCTGTCTCTCTCCTTCCATTCATAGCGAAAACACTCGAACGAGTTGTCTTCAACCAGGTCTCATTGTTTCTTTCACAGAACAACAAACTGGATGCTAAACAGTCAGGTTTCAGGAGTGGCCATTCAACTGAGACGGCGCTACTCTCAGTCACTGAAGCCCTGCGAATTGCAAAAGCAGACTCCAAATCATCAGTCCTCATTCTGCTGGATCTATCTGCTGCGTTTGACACTGTTAATCATCAGATCCTCCTGTCTACCCTCTCATCTCTGGGCATCACTGGGATTCCACTTTGCTGGTTTGAATCCTATCTCACTGGTAGGTCTTTCAGGGTGGCCTGGGGAGGTGAGGTATCCAAAGCACATCAACTGGTCACTGGGGTTCCTCAGGGATCGGTTCTTGGACCCCTCCTCTTCTCCACATACACGACATCACTGGGTCCCATCATACAGGCACATGGCTTCTCCTACCATTGCTACGCTGATGACACACAGCTCTATCTCTCTTTTCAACCAGATGATCCAACAGTAGCTGCACGGATCTCAGGCTGCCTGGCGGACATCTCGGCATGGATGAAAGAACATCACCTACAGCTCAACCTGGCAAAGACTGAGCTTCTTGTCTTCCCTGCTACTCCAACCCTACAGCATGACTTCACGATTCAGTTAGGTTCATCAACTATTGCCCCATCAACTTCGGTCAGAAATCTCGGGGTAATCTTTGATGACCAATTGACCTTCAAAGAGCACATTGCAAAGACCGCTCGATCTTGCAGGTTTGCACTACACAACATCAGAAAGATCAGGCCCTTTCTGACAGAGCATGGTGCACAACTTCTTGTCCAGGCCCTTGTCATTTCTAGGCTGGACTACTGCAATGCTCTTCTGGCTGGACTTCCATCAAACACAATCAAACCTCTACAAATGATTCAGAATGCAGCGGCACGTCTGGTCTTCAATGAGCCCAAAAGAGCCCATGTTACACCTCTCTTTATCTCCTTGCACTGGCTACCAGTTGCAGCTCGGATCAAGTTCAAGACACTGATGCTTGCATATAGAACAACCACAGGCTCAGCACCCGCCTACTTCCACTCACTATTACGAATCTACACCCCCTCCAGAAGTCTGAGATCTGCTAGTGAGCGACGCCTCGTGGTACCATCACAGAGACGCTCAAAATCACTCTCCAGAACATTCTCATTCACCATTCCTGGCTGGTGGAATGATCTTCCCACCCCTATCCGGAATGCTGGATCCCTACCAATCTTTAAGCAACAACTGAAAACTCATCTCTTTCAGCACTACTTGACTTCATCCTAAAAAAAAAAAAAAAAAAAAAAAAAATTCTTTCTCTTTATTTATTCCTTTCTAGCTTGTACTTATTTGAACAATGCCTGAGACTTGTTGTTACAAGCACTTCCTCTGTCTGATTGCCTCTTCAAGACGTATCGCTTTATGTATTCCCCAATTGTAAGTCGCTTTGGATAAAAGCGTCTGCTAAATGACTAAATGTAAAATGTAAGTTCTGAGTTTAACTCTTGTCATTTTTTTTCTCTCTAAATTCTGAGTGTGTGTCTTGCAAAATTGTCAAATTTTTCTCTACCAATTATGTTTATTTCTTGGAAATATGTGACTTTTGTCCCTCTAAATTCTGTTTAAATCTTGCAAATTTATGAATTTTTTTTGTCCTCTAAATTCTGAGTTTTTCCCCTTTAAATTGAGTTTACGCCTTGTATTTTATTTTATTTTATTTTATTTTTTTTTTTACTTTTTTCCCTTCTAAATCCTGAGTTTGCATCTTGTAGTTTTTTATTTTTTTCCCTCTAAATTCTAAGGTTAACTCTTGCAAATTTCTGACTTTCTCCCTCTAAATTATGAATCTGTATCTTGTAGTTTTTTACTTTTCTGTCCTCTGAATATCTTGCAAATTTGTGATATTTCTCCCTGTGTTCTGAGTTCACATCTTACAAATGACTTTTGACTTTTTTCCCCCTTAAATTCTGAGTTTCCATCTTGCAAATTTGTGATTTTTTATTTTTTTTCCCTCTATATTCTGAATTAACATCTTGCAAATTTGTTATTTTTTCCCCCTGAGTTTCCATCTTGGAAATGTATTACTTTTTTACCTCCAAGTTTGCATCTTGTAGCTTTTGTTCTTTTTCCCTCTCTTGAGTTTACATCTTGCAAATTTATGACCTTTTTCCTTCTAAATTATTAGTTTATTTCTTGGAAATTTGTGATTTTTTCCCTCAAAATTCTGAGTTTAATTTCTTTCAAATTTGTCACTTTTTCCATCTCAGTTTTTAAGTGTGCATCTTGTAGTTTTTGACTTTTTTTCCTCCTAAGTTTATATCTTGGAAATTGTTTACTTTTTCCCCTCTAAATTCTAAGTTTGCATCTTGTAGTTTTTGACTTTTATCTCCTCTAAATTCTGAGTTTACATCTTGTAGTTTTTGACTTTTATCTCCTCTAAATTCTGAGTTTACATCTTGTAAATTTATGACTTTTTTCATTCTAAATTCTGTGTATATCTTGGAAATTTTTTTACCTCTAAATTCTAAGTTTGATTAGAAGATGATTTTGCTCTTTTCACATAGACACACAGTATTATGTGTAAAAGCATCTCATGATTGTGTGTGTGTGTGTGTGTGTGTGTGTGTGTGTGTTCAGCGGGTGGACGACTCTCTTCAGAGGCTGGAATCTGAACTGGCTCTTCTTCTGGATGCCGTCGAGGCCCCTGAGTGGAGCCCCCTGCTGGAAAAACCGCTCATCGACATTCTGGACGAGCCGCCAGCTCCAGACTCCTAAGAACATCATCATCATCATCAGAGGAGGAGGGGTGTGTCAATCTCACAGACTGTCAAACAATAACATTATGACCTTTTTTTTTTTCAAAAACTGTAATGACAATGTTTTCTTTTTCACCTTTTTTCCCCAGAAAAATAGGAGTGTCTAGAATGTAAAATTAGCAACTAAAATTAGTAAATTAAACCTAGTTTCCAGGGGCCTCATTCATAAAATGTTGCGCAGAAACCATCCTAAATTTGATCTTATGATCATCTCTCGAATATGCATACGATTGATTCATAGAATGAATGTACGAACAGAAAATGTGCGTACGCCTCTCTTTCAGATGTGAAATCTATGAATCGCAAATGATCTTGAACTTGCACGCAATTGAATGGTTTCAGCTATCTGCCTTGTAAACGACTCCTAATTAATGTCATTAACATATTCACCAATCATCATAATTTAGAACAGCGAGCTGCAAGAACAGCTTACATTTTCAAAAACCTGCAATACTCCAACAATAAAAAGTGTGTACGTCTGCTCAGACCCTGAAGTGATGCTAAGCACTGTTCCACGTCAAAGACAGTTTTTATAAGTATGAGCGCTGGCGTGGATTTAAGCGTACGCACACTCTAAGATCAAATCTGAGCGTACGCACGCTTTATAAATGAGGCCCCAGAAGTTTTAAGAGTTTAATGTTCTTCAGGTATTCTACTTTTAAATTTTCATTTTCTTTATGAAATATATAATTTTATCACTTTTTCTATTTTGATTTCCGGGTGAAATATGATCCTGAAGTTTCTTTGTGAGATCATGAAGTTCTGGTCCTATAATAAGTCCGAACAGGTTTTTTTTTTTTTTTTTTTTTTTAAAGCTTTTTGCATTAAAATTAAATGACTCATTTATACTATTTTACTGCATGTCAGTGTTTTCTTCTGTTGTTTGTTTGGAACTGTATTATAATAAATGATTTGAAGAGTGGATGTTCACATGATCAATCACTGTATGCATGTGAATATACAAAAATAACACATAACGTTTACAGTGTACATACAGTGAACACTTTCTCTTTTCTTTATTCAATCCAGGAAACCTGTTGCTTGTTCAGACTCCCAGCATGCATTGCTTTCATGTGCTGTTGTTTCTGTTGTTAAAGTAACTTGTTTTGTGTTCAGAGTTTGTAATTTTGTTTTAATGTGCTGCATCTCACTAGCCTCTTATCTGATAGATTTACTATCATATAATTATTTTTATATTATGATCTGACTGATTCATGCTGTCATGAACATGCTCTATTAATAAAATAATGTATCCACATTTTTGACATCAGACAACAGACAAAATGTGTCCCAGTTTACCCAAAATTCACCATACAATATTGAATTAAAACAAATATCTATTGTCTTAATTTTTTTTATTGTTTTAAACATATTTTAAATTTTCATCTTGAGGCCTGTTGTATAGAAACTGAACGTCAATGTGAAAAAAAAAATCAAGGTTAAAAACTTTAAAAAGCAAAAAAGGATTTTTAAAAGAGAAAAAAAAACGTTTTGAAGAGAGAAGCTTTTTGAAGAGAAAAAAAAGTCTTTTTTTTTAATAGAGAGAAAAAAAGTTTTCTGATAAGAGAAAAAAAGGCTTTTTAAAGAGATTTGTTTGGAATAGAAAAAACTTTTTTTAAAGGGAGAAAAAAAATTAAGAGAAAAAAAAGGTTTTGAAGACGAAAAAATTGGGAGAGAAAAATACAGAGGTAGAGAGAAAAATATCTTGGAACTTAAAAAGGTTTTAAGACACTATTATGAGGATCTACTAGTGAGAAAATGAAAACTGCCTATTCTCAAAAAAAAATTGAAAACATATTACAAATATGCAGCAACATAAAACATAGAACTACAAAAATTCCCCAGATTTAATTTTTAAAAATGTGTCTGTGCAGCATTAGACATTTTTTGCATAATCAGCAATATTTTCACGATGGAGAAGTTTTTCTCTTGTTACTGATTTGTGTTCAAAAGATACTTTTTAGAAAGACAAAAACTGCAAAGAGATAATTTTGATCAGGATAAAAAAAAACAAAAAAACAAAAAACAATGACATGATATATATATATATTCTTTTTTGCTTTCATACTATCTTTTCCATGAAGTTTGCATTGATGTCACGTTACTGAACGAACAGATTCAGAATGTAAACCTGGAATGACTCTGAGCATTTAGTGACTTTCTGGAGGATTTGTAGTGAAATGTTTCTTCTTCTGTATGTTTGTGTCGTGTTCATCAGCAGATGGTGTGAATCTGAGCAGATGGAAGGAGAACATGTTTATATAGAAGCAGGAAACAAACATCTTGCTGCTTTGCTGACATTTTTAACCCGCACGTGATTCAGAGACAAACACACAACTTCACACACACACACACACACACACACACACACACACACACACACACACTTCCCATACAGCTATATATATATATATATATATATATATATATGTGTATATATATATATATATATATATATATATATATATATATATATTTAATTTCTTTTATTCTGGCCAAAAAAAAATTTCAACGCATGCTAAGTATGTGTTGTAAATGTTAAAACTTAATAAAAAAAAAATAAAAAAAATTATCTTTTGGAAATGTGAAATATATTTAGTTTCAATCTTCATATGACAAAATATATTTAAAAATTATTTTAGGGGCAAGAAAATACATTTCCAATCTTACAGTAGCCTTCATTTAGGAAAATCATTAAAAAAATTAAAATAAAAAACAGTAAAAATTTAAAAATAAATAAATAAAAAACCTTAAAAAACATTACTGTTTGTTACTTGAAATAAAATGAGCATTAACTGAAAAAAAAAAAAAAAATTATATATATATATATATATATATATATATATATATATATATATCGGGGACACTTAATTTCTAAAGATTATCGTCAATTTGATTTCATATATACTATTTAAACTAAACTGAGCTAGACAATGACATCTCTGAATTCAATAATGAAATGCCTTTAACTGAAAATTGAGTGTTTAATCTTATTATTATACATTACTGACACTCTATCCTCCAATTTGATACTGTTAAGTGCTTTGACACAATCTGTATTGTTAAAAGCGCTATATAAATAAAGGTGACTTGACTTGACTATATATATATATATATATATATATATATATATATATATATATATATATATATATATATATATATATATATATAAACTTATCCTTATTGTTTTTCAGCAAGCTGCCAAAGGCAATATTTTTTATTTTCATTTAGTTTAACATAATGTACAAAAACAACTTAAAAAAAAATTATATATATATATATATATATATATATATATATATATATATATATATATATATATATATATATACACACACATTTATTTTAGGATTTTTTAAAATATATTTATCTATAAAATATATCAAATTATCAAATTAAATATATTTGATTTGTTAGAAATAAAGAGGCACAAGAACATAATACTTTATTCATACTTTAATGATCGTCAAAACAATCTATGGGTTGCCAAAATATTCAAGAGAATCTATGTATACGTACAGTATCATGCCGTCCACATTACAATGGAGAACAAGGTTAAAGTCAGCCGTCTGGTCTGAAACCAGATTGAGCGTTCACACCACAGACTGACTTCAGATTAAACATTCCATGAGTTCACTTCTTACAATAAATGCTTCTTTACAAATGTTACTGTGTTTCTATGAGCTTTACACACACACACACACACACACACACACACACTCAAACTCACACACACGCAGGCACTCATTTGGATTAGAAATGGCTATGCAAATGGTACAAAAGCTTTGGCGTTTTTACCTACAAGTTGTGCCTGCACACTTGAGAGAGATTTTAAACAAGACGTCGCTTCATAAAACCTCTCATTATCATATTGTCTATATTTAAACTGGTGTATGTCAGTCAGCACATCCACATAAAACTGTGGAAAATACTGGGCTTTTCACTATGTACATGTTTACATGATGAAGCGGTGGGTTTACGCTAGTGATTCACTACAAGTGTGAATTAATGCTACGCTCAACACACACACACACACACACACACACACACACTCACACACACACCACACACACACACACACACACACACACAAACACACAGAGCTATAAATCAATCTTATTCTGGCGTCCTATAGAGATTCATAAGCAGCAGAGATGAATTCAAACCTTCACTGAGTTTAAGAGTCTAACAGTCAGAAAGGAGTTTGGCAACATGTGAGCGCAGGGCAGGAAAGTAGCGACAACAGACAAATATACTAGAGAAATCAGCATCTTCATCATCTTCATCATCATTAAACACGTCTGTCCTTAAACACGCTAAAATCAGAGATTGTGGCTCACACTGCCAGTCCAAAAAGTCTCTTCTGATCCCTAAGCCTGCATTTATTTGATCAAAAATACAGTAAAAATTGTGAAATATTATTGTAATTTAAAACAGCTGTTTTCTATTTGAATATCTGTTAAACTGTAATTTATTTCTGTGATCAAAGCTGAATTTTCAGCATCATTACTCCAGTCTTCAGTGTCACATGATCCTTCAGAAATCATTCTAATATGCTGATTTGCTGCTCAAGAAACATTTCTGATTATTATCAATGTTGAAAACAGTTGTGCTGCACAATATTTTTGTGGAAACGGTCATACATTTTATTTTTCAGGATTCACAGATGAATAGAAAGTTCAAAAGAACAGCTTTTATTTGAAATAGAAATCTTTTGTAACATTATACTGTAACTTTAGATCAATTTAATGCATCCTTGATGAATAAAAGTATTACTCTTTTAACTTTGAATAGTAATGTACCATAGTTTAAACAAAAATATTGTGCAGCACAACTGTTTTCAACATTGATAATAATCAGAAATGTTTCTTGAGCAGCAAATCAGTATATTAGAATGATTTCTGAAGATCATGTGACACTGAAGACTGGAGTAATGATGCTGAAAATTCAGCTTTGATCACAGAAATAAATTACAGTTTAACAGATATTCACATAGAAAACAGCTGTTTTACATTGTAATAATATTTCACAATTTTTACTGTATTTTTGATCAAATAAATGCAGCCTTGCTCAGCAGAAGAGACTTTTTTCAAAAATATATATTTTAAAAAATCTGACCGGTAGTGTGTATGCTGATAAATACTCAGCAGACAGATGCGTTTCAATCAATCACGGCTGTAAATACAGTAAGAATGAAGCTCCTCCTAAACTGTAAGTATTAAATGATGGTTCATGTAGAAACTAAGGACTATTTACAGTAAAAGGGTGATGAGCCCTTCAGTGTCATGCATCAACTTCAACACAGCAAATCAATAATTCATGAGATCTTTAAAGGAAAGACTGATGGTCATGTGATCGTCCTTGTGTAGAATTAAACAGATTCATCTCACTGTAAACACATCAGTGCAGGTGTTTTCATTTCTTCAGGAGAAAAACAAAAACAAATGAGTCTCCAGATCCGATTGAATTCGACAAGAATTTCTTCTTTAAAGTGCTGGAGGAAGTCAAACATCTCAAAAGCACAGATCAGGAGAACATGCTTAAAATGAGAGCAAACATCTGCCAGTGAGCTCAGAAAATCAACTTAATTCCAAAGCACAAAACAAGAAATATATTCTGACCCCACTGACAGATCATTTGTCTTGTTTTAATCAGAAACTCACTTCATTTTGATACATTTTTCAGGAAAACATGACTTCATATCTAATGTTACTTTGCATCTCCAGTAAATACATCTTGATTTAAGGATGTTTAGATATTTGTGCTGAAAAACAAGACAAAAATACTCAGGAAGAAAATCTTTTTTTTTTTTTCTTTTTTTTTGCAGTGCACTCTTAAAAATAAAGGTGCTTAAAAGGTTCTTCACAGCGGTGCCAAAGAAGAACCATTTTTGGTTCCACAAAGAAGCATTCAGTCAAAGGTTCTTTAAAGAAGCATCTCTTTCTTATCTTTTTATAATCTGAAGAACCTTCTTTCACCACAAAGAAGCTTTTGTGAAACAGAAAGGTTCTTCAGATGTTAAAGGTTCTTTATGGAGCCATTTAG